>LUCH01008512.1:0-14289 GCA_013368495.1 Paragonimus heterotremus | reverse complement strand
TACCCAGGCATTATATATAAATACAGTACTGGCCTTAACCAAATAAACTTCAGTAGTTCCCCAAAACTTTCGCACCGCCAACTCAACTTTCACTAAGTTCATTCGGTCAGATAAATCTGTCATTTTAACTACCAGTTAAGTGATATTTCTTGCTATATTCCACTTCTGTTCACACCGTCCCGAATGAGTTTTCTTGTTTATTAGTACAAATCAAAAGTTTACACCCTGTAACCGAAAACTCATCATCCGTACAACAACTACTCATAGGTTGTTCCGATATGTCGTTGGGGTTACATCAATTCATGTGTATGAAGCAAAATGCTATAAAACGTGATAATTTATTTCGCTTTAGGTCAGTCGTAAATAATTTTAAAACTTTGGAAAACATAAAACGTCACAAATTTGGGACTGAGGTAAGTAATTTTAATTATTCCTTCACTCCCCAGTCCTCAGAGTGAAATGTTAGGAGTGCGTGTGAGATCACCAGAAAATGTTTTCCATCAACTTAACATGTGAAAACAAATATATTTTAATATTTGTATTCCACTAGGGGTGTTGGTGACAACTTCATACGATGTATCCGGGAATATACCGTCTTGCTGTTCCAAACGTATTCCGATTCATTTTATAGCAAAGTCAAATAGTTTGTTAAATTAGTCGAAAAGACATTTTAGATCATACTAGTTTAAGCGATAAACAAGCTGATGATCAGCTCACTGCACATTTAAAGTGTAGGATGCATCTTCTTAACAAACACACTGCCGACTGCACTGCATCGGCCAGGAGTAGACCATCAGTCTTTTCGACTCGAGAGACCAACCAAGAAGTGAACAATTTGGTGAATAGAACATTTTCATAAGACCACTTGTATTATTGGGAGATGGTCATGGATATCCTGAGAATCATATATTTTCGTTACAATAGATTGCTTCTACTTGGGACCAGGTAGTTGTGACCTGGGGGCAAATTTTGCTTTCAACGATTCGAATAGCCCCATGAGTTCATTAGAATTGAAAAGGTGTTTTGGCGAACAGTCTGTTTTCGGTTATTCACCATCGGGCCAATTACATAACATTTTATATCATCATGGTTGTCAAGCGATCAAAATCAAAAGTGATTAGTTACATAATTATGTCACGAGATTGTGAATTTGAGGGCAATTAGGTGGCAAAATTGACCACCGGGGGTATCGAGTCAGTCACGGGAGGCCATGGTAACTGTAACCTCTTTCGATAATTCAGTCTTATTTCGTTATTAGTTGCTTCTCACTGGATGGATTTTGTGGTCAGCGTTCTTGTGATTCGTTATGGTTAATAAGACGAATTACTGTACTCTATCGCTTCCGATATCTGAATGGCGTAACATGTTTTTACTGTTTCGATAAAGTTTGACATATGGCTATATTTTTCCCCTAGGAACTGAGCTCGTGTATTTCATGAATCGCCGCGGTGCGCCACTAGTTTTATAAATAGTTCTAAATACCTCGTTAACATTCACTCAAAGATGTGTATTTACAATACGCAATACCATCGACCAAGCGTGTTGTAGTTCTCTTGGTTATCACATAATAAACTCGACGATTTGCCCTGTTAAGCGTTTGCTCATCTATATTGTTGCACTGTTTGAGATTCATAGATGTTCTAGGCCAGAAAAGTAATTCTTAAAATAAAATTTTCAAAGGAAAAAATCGATGAAATCCTTCGAGCCATTTAGACAGTAATGGACAAAGGAGCAGTCTCGAAAATTTGTATGTTTCACTCGTCAACCAATCCATCCTACGTTTGCAACACATAATTTTACTAACATTTTTATTCTTATTGACTGTTTCTGTACAAACAGAACATTAATCTTCAACTCACGAGCGTAAACATTCGACGGTCATTCATTCACTTCTTCCGAACAACTTTGACAGTTTTCTTTTCGAGTCTGTCTACATAAGAACAGAGATTTGAGGAAAACCATGATAAGCAACGGATAGGAGTTAAACAATAGAAACGAATTCCGGTATATACATCTATATATACATATTTGTATACATTAATATGTAGATGCATACTTATGTGTGTACATGCGAATTTGTATATTTTTACATGAATTTATATATATATAGGCCTGCTTCGGGAGGCGAATGTATATTTAGAAATGTCAACATAAAGTATAGAAATGAAATCTGTCACATGGCGGGAGCGAAGAGTTTAAGAATTGAAAACGAGAAAAAATGTGATAAGCTCATCAAAACGAGGACAGGAAATAGCACCATAAGTACATCACTAGTTTGAAGAGTTGACAAAAGTTTTCACTTACTTGGTCAGTATGCCAAATAAAGTTACTGAGTGTCAGTGTGATTGACAGGTGCGTAGTTAGCAGTAATAAAAATGTGATGGGTTATACATAAACATATACACATTTGCGTATGAACGAAGTGCCAAACCTACAGAAGTCTGTCCTCAACATGTCAGAACGACTGAGACAAAACACTTACGGGAAAAAAGTGGTTGCGGCAGTAAATTTTTCTTTCTGTCCCAATGGGAATTAATTTTATGAAAAGGTGCACCCGATGTTTCATTCGATTTTCTTGTGAATCTTGAACTACGTAATATGATTTGTGCAATATTGTTTAGTCCTGATTAGAAGAAACACCGATTAATAATGGTAAAGTGCAGAACCAATACTGAATTTAAAGTAAAGTTACCTTATATTGAACGCATTTTGGGATCGCGAAGAATGACGTGATCACTAAGAGAAATTTTGACGGCAGTTACATCAACACCAAACTACATTTGGGACATCGGTCTGATTGCACTTTCCGTATAGAATGATTATTTTTAGTAGTAAGGTAATTGTCCTATGTTTATGTTTTAAGCGTGATTCCGCGTATGGGCCACACTAAACGTTGAGAAGTAACCTGGGGGTATTTTTCATGGCCTACAGTCGATACGGGGTAGCGAGTGCTATGGTTTCTCTGACCTTCAGATGTTTTAACTCAGTCACTTTGTTTTTCGCATCTAATTTTTTCTTCTTTCTCCATAAGATGGTTGCTGATGTATTCTGTTACGTTTTGAAAAGTGCATAATTGTGAAAATAAGTATAAATCTGGCCGAATTCTACATCGTACTCCAGCCTCAAGCGATGTGACACAATCTTTACGAGGCATGTTTTTACCTGCAGCTGTGGTTTCTTTGGACCACTTCACTTCTCTTTTTGATCGAAGGCATAGCAACTGAAATAGAAGCTGAAAGCAAAAGCTTAAGCCACTTCCCACATCATCAATCGACACTACAGTGCACGATCTAAGTGTACGTTTGTAGTGGTCAAGATGAGTTACTGAACAGGTTAGGTAAATGCGAGTATAACTCACTAAGCTAGCGATGATAACAGGATAAACGAATGAGACAGAATAGCTACAAAGTTCCAAGTTATGATAGTCAAAAGGGTTTGACTAACAGGAAAGTGTTCACAAGTGTTCGACATGACCACCACAATATTCCAAATTACAAGTATCCGGAAGTGGGTAATATCACAGAGTTGCCGTGGACTGCAGAAGCGCGATCCGGGATGCGATGATGTTCGTGGTACAACGCAGCCAAAAAAAGTTGGATGATAGATCCATATAGTATCGTCAAACGACTGCGCAACGGAGAGAAGAGCAGACCGACGTGTACAAAATTTGTATTGTATTGCAAGGTCACTTTTATCAATTTGAACAGCATGTAAAGATGATACAAAAGGTTGTTGTACAGAAATGAAACATCGTTTGCAAACAAAAATAAGGAAATCTCTACGCGTTCACTCATCCCATGAATGACTTGGTCTAAAACGCCCACCTGCTTAGCAATTCGGCTATATGATGTCACCAAGACCGTCTGGAACATGAAGCGTCACAGCACACATTTTCCGCATATCAGCTTAACAGCTGAGATGTGTCATGAATTCAAAGACTGCAAAACCAACGTTGCATATGAAAGTGAAATGACAGTCTTACACACTCACGTCTGTCAAATTTAGTGGCTCCAAAATTCAACACTTTTTAAAGAGCTCACGCAGCTACAAAGCCGAAGAACTTTGGCTTAACCAATCATGTCTAAGGGGAAAAATCGATAGGAAAATATGAAAACTCTAGATTTCTCCACTTTACTGCGAGTAAAGAACGCATATGCACAAACGCTTATCTGAACGGGTACGAGAAACCACCTAGCTTGACTCAACAGTGGGACAACAAAACCTGTCAGCAGTGCCATACTATAGCACCTGGTGGTTTTGAATAACTCTATCAATATGACGGACACATTTTGCTCAATCTACCTAGTAAGGTCACCCACTCGAGGGCATTGAAGTGCTGGAATCTCTTCACAGCTGAAGCCATTAGAAGTTGCCTGTACAACCCATCTCTGTATGCCGAGAAACGTTTTGTTTGGGCATTGGATTCACCTTAGTCAACCCCCTACCCTGTTAATCTGCTAAGACCCATTGTTCAAGTGGGTACTTGATTATAGTGTGATATTGAATTAACCGACTTTAAGGAATTTCTACAGTATAGCTGTAGAATATGTGGAATAAACTAAACAATGGTCCACGGTGAGCTTACCATAAGAGTTTCACAAGTGGGAAAGAACAGGGAGAATGGTGTAGCCGCACGCATAAAACAAGACGTAATTTTGTTGGGGAATAAGGAGTTCGTAGAGAGTTGGGGTCAGATACACTAGGAGACGTCAAACCATGAATGAGATCTAAATAATACTTCGCAACCAAAAGGAAGCACCGGAAAAGAGGGTGTATAATTATTTAACTGAGTTCACAGTGGGATAGTTAGTCTACCGGATAGTTTGCAGGGTAGTGAGTATAGCCTGTGCGGTCAAGATACAGCTGACACATTCATAAGGATAATGTACCGTGTGGCATCACCGCCTGGATTTAGAAGGATAAACAACTCTTATTTTGTTTTATAATTATAATGTGAACTTTAATCATGTTGTTAATCAAATTTACAAGCTTTGCTTCCCTCAAAAAACTTTAATTTTGCAAAATGTCCTTTTACAACTGATTGTTCAATTTTTAAGCTGGATTGTCTCGATGTGCGCCTCCGAGTAATAATTTTCGTCTGTTCTCAAAACGGGCTGATAGAAACGGTCAGAGATGGACAGATTATCCTAACAATCTGGTTACCCAGCCTGATCCCCGAGTCCTATTTATATGGGAGTTGTATTAATTGTGAATATGTTGATTGTGTTAGTCATGTGCCTGTTTTACTGGTCTTTTGACTCACGCTTGTTTCTGTTGTCTCTTTTTGCAGGACAATCGCTGGAATCTTTGATTCGAAAGAACGCTGCCTCCGGGTGTCTCCATATTACATAAAGTATGTTTACGAGTATAACGGGTAATCAAAGCCAGAACGTCCGGTTTACCTGTTACATTTTGGCGATCAGGTCAAGATAGTTTTCGACAACCTTTGCCGACGAGAACAAATGATGTCTATACTGTTACCAACACCTGGTTAATACAGCTTGGTTTGCTCGGACATTCTTGAGTTCGCATGTTAAAATCACACGCTCGGTGCACGTACAGAAACGACTTACACATTCGGAAACCAATATGGTACACACAACACTATAGCATGCTGTGTTACACTAGTTCGGATGTGAAAGTATGAGGTTACGTTGGGGGATTTTCTGATTCTGGATTATTTATTTTTTGACTGTCTTGTTACTTAGTTATATAAGTGTTCGACATCTTGTATATTTCGTTGTATTTCATATATATATATATATATATATATATATATATATATATATATATATAGGTCATCGCAATAATTGTCATTTTCCAAACTTCCGTACGAAAACTAAATTTAGACAGTATTGTCGGAACTTTAACGAAAGACCGACCCACTTATAGTTGTAGAACAGATCATGTGAGGTGAGTTATCTTCGAATTAATCACCTTCACACAAGACAAGAATTCTTGCATCGAACCTCTGCTGAGTTAAATATAAATATACCGATTTCAGATCATGTAACTATTATTGTTATTCTATCTTTGAGAATTGGAGCTTGGCAGTTTGTCCTCAACAAATAAAGCATAATGTGATATCCACTGTACGTCTATGGTGGAGTGCAGAGGTATGTACGGAGATATAAGAGAGAAGAGAATAACATTTTGAGGAACTGCAGTTCAATTCGAAGTAGGGAATGAATTGGGATAAGTCGCACTTACGCTAAGAACATTTTAAAGAATGTAGTTTCTGAACACAACGGAACATGCTTACTATCATATCGAAGCCACGGCATCACACGAAGATCAAGACTAATAAAGTTCTTATGAAGAAGGAAAGCTGCAAGATATAATGCTACTGTTAGTTTCTGGTTAGGGAAATAAAGGTATATAAACGAGACATTACATTAGGCGTATAACAGGAGGTGTGAAAAACAAATTGTTTCAGATGGTTCAAACTGACCGCTTTCTTTGGTAGCTTTCTTTTTGACCAGAAATTTATTCTGTTCTGCTGTTTTTACGTGCGCCTTTATTATATATTATGTCTGTATTTAGTATGCGCCTGATGCGACAAATCGCAATGTTAACATTCGGCAATGTTTATCTTCTTGCTATTTTGATGGAAGGTTAGAAACTATCAGTTATTCGGAAATTAGGAAATATTGGTTATATTGTATATCTGTACGAGATTTTTGTGGCAAATGAGATGCAAACATTTTGTTTTAACCAGCTGAGTTCGTTTTAGGAAACCTGGCGAATAATCAGTCATTTTCATATGTCCGATAATTGACTGTTCTTTCTGGATGATTAAAAACCGTGCAGTCGCTATATCCTGTAAACAGATACATAAAACATCACTTTTAACTTAAACTGTTACTGTGTTCCTACACTTCGATTCAAGTAAAGGTACCGCTACACTTCATGCATTGATGTGCGGACGCTAAAGGTCAAATTAACTGACAGAATGACGCTTCAGAAATTAGACTATTGTACATCTTTTAAAATGCCTGAAGAGCCTTTAAAAAGTCACATGAAAAGACCTATGGGTGTATTAAAATTTAAGCTCCAACTCTATACTGGCATGCCTGGGGGGAACATGAAATTTCAGCCTGGTGTCTATGAACTGATAATAACCTGAAGTGCCTAGCTACCATACTGACCTGTTAATCTATACACATATACATCCACCTCGGACTAGATCAAACAATGTGTTAAGTCGTCACTGTTCTGTTGTTAGTGTTCACGTAGTGCGAGTTTGTTCGAAAGAGGTACTGCTAAAACAGCTGTATTCAGTGGGTCTTGTACCATGCGGGGTCAATGGAATGATTATCAATGCTCCCGTATGTCCTTGAAAAGAGGTTTCCGTATGCAGATAGGATAATGCCGCGTACCACAGTGATGACGGAACTCGAGTCTACGCTTCTTCTCTGATTAGGTAAGTTGGCAATAACAGCAAAACTGAGTTGTTGTTGTCATTTCCGAGTTCCATAATGCCTTGCCCATTAAATAACTGATTACTTGTAATTGGAACGATTCGTTGCATATTTCATCAGTAACTGAGACGAATGGGCTACACAAGCCTTGGAGATATGAAGACAAACTTGATTTCTAAAATCAATGTGGACATACCCAACGAACCAATAAAATGGACAGAAGTTGTTATTAGCAACGAACTTGCGTCGAAAAGGCATTCTTTGTTCTCGTCGTTTATCTGACCTTTGCCAAATGTCGTTCATTTTTCGATTTACAATTCGATTTGCAAGTTCCCTATATTCCTTATCTGTTCACGTGGCTAGAATCTCAACACTGAGTCACGTGATCAGTTCACACTGAACTTATAAAGGCATGCAGCTGCTGGACAAAAACACCAGACTAGATGCCTTAGCTAAATGTTTCATTCATGAATATATGCCGTTGTGGACTGTTTACATAATTTTAGATGTGTATATGTGTGTCCTTTTTGAATCTCTGTGTGCTTTGCACATGTCTGATCTTTGACAGGTACGAACAAACCTGTCTATCTTCTGATCTAAACATGTACATTACTATCAGCTTTATTCAGCGCACATCAACTGGCTTTTCGATTAGACAGTTTCTTACAATAATAATTCTTAACCTTTGGTGGCAAAACATCACTGATTGTGAAACTGTAGAAATTTAATTGAATTGCATTAAATTTCTATATCTAGCTTAAGTCACACTCCATATAATACGGTTTTCAACGAGTTGGTTGCCCCTCAAAAATGAATTAACCATATGTGGTAAATGAAGGTGATAACCAACCAATTCAACTTAATGAGGTGGTTGCCATTTGAAGAATTTCTCTTACAGCAGTTCGTCGACACTTACCACTAATGCAAAGATGTACTGTTTTCGCTAAGACTCTGCGACCTTTTCAACTGTCACCAAAGAAGATTAAGACTTTCGGCGTTGTAATGCATTAGTGGACAGAAAAGAAAGGAAGCGAATTTATGTCCTCAGTAAAATCTCATTATGCTGTGTATAATGAAAATTTTCAAATAAAAACAGCCGTGTACGCATAAGTAACTAGATACAGCTTAGGTAGTTACCTGGGGGGGGGGTTCTCGAAAATTCCGAAGCGAAATAGACAAAACGTTAACAATTTCGACCAATCAATACTACTCATTAGAAGCACTTGGAAATTTCTAGAATTCTCCTGTCTTTATTTTATCGCAATTCTTCTGTAGTAAAAGTTGAATGATAATCTTGTGGTAGTCTTGATAAAACTAACCCTATGTATCAGATGCTTTCAGTCAAAGACATCAACACCGGGAACTTATTTCAAATCTGTTTATCTGACAGTTCCTATTCTCTTTCTCAACGTTATTGATCATTTAAGGAACATCTGTTCTAAAACTCTTTTAGATTAAATCAGTCATGAACAGAGGCACAAATAAGCTTGCGCCACCATCTGATTCACAGTGTAACTCAGGTTCAGAGTACATTAAGCATCTTTAAAATGAAAATTAACGAAAAGCTAATAAAAACAAAATGTGTTACTATGGTCCATGGAAACATCACACATTATAGGTCTGGCTGCTTAAATGTATACCACGAAATCTTAAGGTGAAATAACCATGAATGAAGTTAACTGCAAACAGTCAAGGTTTATGACGATTTGACAAATGAGACACGGAAACAAATACCCTTCGTTTATTATCTATATTTCTGGAATGCATGTATCAAGAGATTAGATGTTGAGTACGTCAATACTTGCGTTTAGAATATTTAAATGTTGCACAGATTATGAACAACACTTTAAATATAGTTTGGTATTAAAGTACAGAAATCACTTCAATTTTCTACCGTTTTGAATAACTGTTTTATCGGTAGATAAGTCAATCTGAAAAGAAGGTAGATGGGTTGATAAACTTCTACAAACAGTCCACATTTGTTGTTTAGAATAGCTCTTTGATTACTTCACATTAGAGTGTCAGTTGAAAGCTCTGAAGTTGCATATTTACTGACGTAGTGTGATGAGTTACCCACAAAGAATATGATAGGAGTTGAGAGGTTAAGCAAGCAAGAGAACGCCAGCATATGCGTAATAAACTATGGTAACTAATGGGTTTCATCATTAAGGTCGAATTCAGTTAGATTTACATGAATAAGGTTCCTTATGTTTTACTGAGTCAATTTTAATGGTGACTGATTTTATGGGCAAGGGTTTGAGGCACAAACTGAACCGTATGTGATTACAAGGTTTCTTTAAGGAATTTTCATCCCTGATCGGATCAACACCTTGCTTTCTGATGAAGAAACATGACCAGTCTGAAGTATTAGTTCTTTAGGGATATCGAAATTTACAGATGTGGGGCTTACTAGTGTACTGATATTAAGATATACACTCTTCCACGGATTTTGTATCCATTCAAGCCATACATACGGAGTACATCAAGTGAGTTGTCTCAATTGGCTAACAGATTTGAGAATGAAGCAGTGTGTAAACGTTGTAAGGTTAGTGGAACTAACTAATACGTAACCAAAACGTTAAAGGTGGTTCGAATATAAATCCCTAAACAATTTATTTTTGTTCACCCGTTATGTGTACAGGGTGAACCTCGCCCACACAGCCTACTGTAGGAACACTCGATTCTGAATGACCATTGTGTGTGGTCGGGATTTACTCGATACGCACAGTGTTACTGTCGAGTTACCTCTGACGCTGATGGCCGGAACAGTTTTATTCAATCATCCTGTTACACTTGGACGTCCTACTGGCCGTTTTTCAGTCTGGCCACGTTCTGCCAGTTAGTCTGTGCACTTCGACTGGTTGATTATCAGACGGTCACAAGTATGGTTAACATGACACTCGTTTTGTACTAAGTGGAACAAACTAATGTACGCGGTCATAATTCGCTTCCCCATTCCTCAAGTTTGCTCAGGTTATTGTACTTACCTGGTGAGTAGCAGCAACAGTGTAACTCACTGTGTGCTGCTATTGATTTCTGCTCGTTAAACTCAACCACTTATGTTAAATTACTCTGGAGAGTTATGATGCTAACTAAGATCTTGAGCGACAGCGAGGTTCCGCGTAATATCTGGAGGAAATCAGGCGGTGCATTTTCAACTACTGATGAGTAGTTTGACAGATTTGTTGTTTTAAATAAGGCTCAACTGTAAAAAAACAGGGCTCCGGCTGGATTCGAACAAGCGACGGTAACAGCATGCCTAAACGCAGCAATCGCTTTACTAGCCGAGCTACGAAGCTACGCCGGAAGCTCGGAAATTTCAACTTTAGACTCGGTTACCCACCCGTTCCATTATCCCACATGGAGTCAGTCAATTGGTCGTAGTTCAGCCGGTAGAGCACTTGACGCGTTTGGGCACGCTGTTTCTGTCGCTTGTTCGGATTCAACCGAAGCCTTGATTTCTTACAGTTGGACATCATCTTAATGATCATATCTGCCAAACTATGCACTAGTAGTACAATGCACAACAATGGCGTAGATGGATTTCGGCGTGAACTGATAGAGCAATCTTGCCGGGGCAGACCATTTCCTGAACCGTTTGGTGGATTCCATATGAGACGGTGGAAAGGATGGGTGACGGAGTCCAAGTGTGAAATTTCTGAGCTGCTGGATTGGCTTCCTAGCTTAGCTTGTAAGGCGCTTGCCGAATTTGTATTGAGTTACAGACTTCAGCAACTTTAGGATGAGTGGTGAGAACAACTTCAAACGTTTCAGTCAGCTTTCGTTGGCCTACAAATAGGCAGCTCTTACCGAAATGAGGGTGACAGAGGAAAAGGAATCAATCGGGTGTCGAAGCTTCTAAGCCTACGCTACACAATCCGGACTGAAGGTTTTAGACAGTAGTTCGAAGGTCATAGAGCAAAACGTGAATTCATACGTTTGGTGATGGAATTTAATACATTATCCTCATTAAAACTCATAGCAGTGAGATAAGAGGTCAACCGATTACTACATTTTTCACTAGAGTAGAAAAAAAAAGAAAATATGAAGATTATTTTGATGGTTTTGAACACATTCGCCCTTTGTTTTTGGTAACAGATCAGGTCACACTTAATAGTTACTAATATTTTTGTGCAAGGGTAGGAGTCAGTGATCGGTCTGTATTACTGGTGAGCTGCAGGGGAGTTTGGTTTTCATAATTCGAATAGCACAATTGATCGTGGCTGCCTCATTCCCATAGCTCCCTTCGAAAAGAAGCGCTTTTGTTAAATCTGGTCAGTATTACATATCCTTGTCATGGCCTTGACGAAAACTACCGACCACGCTTTTCTGGTGCAACAGTGCTTATTACTGCGTCGCTGCTAATGTGACAGGACTTCTACGTATGACACTTCGGTCATGCATAATGTAAGGTCAGTAGCGCCGTGGTCAACAGGGCTGTCTCATGAAAGCGTGATCGAAGTTCTGATCTTCTTCGTGGTAAGAATACGCACTACTGACGAGAACTGATAAGGGCAAATCTCCATTATAGTGCTCTTTTCTGAAAGGGCTAACTGAATTATCGGTAGAAGTATGACAGCTCTGGTGGGCTGTGAGTGGTGTTCACCATGCATTAAACTTTACGTAATGAAATGTTTTTATCGGACAAGTGATATCGACTGTTTACCGGTTTGCTTTTCCTAAAGGAAAGGTCTGAACATTCAGCAGATTACCGTTTACAACAAAGCTGAATAAGCTCTAGAAAGTGGGGTCAACAAATCATGACATCCTTGTAACGTATTTCTATAACAAATTGAAGTAGCAGCAATGAATATAACAGGAGATCCTGAAAATCAAAAGCGAAAAACAAATTATTTTCTAACGCCAGTATTTTGTGAAAAACATTAGTTACTCCTCAGAGTCAATGAGATCTTTTATTCTAAAGGTATCATTTTAGACAGAATATTCACACAAAGCTCCGTTTTGATTCCACACGTAATAACACGTTTTATCCCCACTGAAAACGACATTTTTATTTCACTGGTTAGATCAAGTGATCAACCATGTATTTTCGTTAGCATTTTAACCTCAGTTCACATTTTGCTCACTTTCGTCCAATCTGTTGCTTTATTGTACTCACTGTAAGGAACAAAAATATTCACGTAAATGAACCTTTGCAGTATTAAAAACCTCCAACTAATGACAGTTCACTTCTCCCTATCACGAAACCGAGATATTTCTATAACGTTGTCCTACCAAGAGATCGCAGTTCATTGCTTCTAGGGAATTTGTGAAAATAGAAACAAAAGCTGAACAGTACTCACACCTGATCGTTGGTTTCCCATACAGATGGAAGTTTGCGGTAGACACATTCGGAAAGAAGCGCAAACCTCTATTTACACCCTTGTTAGGACTTACCGATAAGGTATATCTTTGTCAGTACTGAAAGAATTTTGTCGGTTTCGTGCCGTGGAGTTTAGCTTGAAATGTCAGTTTTATGAAATGGCTTCTTACCATCAGAATTTTAAAATTTTTAGACATTTTCACTTTTATTTCATGAACAACTTTAACTCATACTGTTTACAGGATATTTGGAGAATATATATTTTAAAATATCCAGTTTGAAAGACGGTCACATTCGGTGGGTGTCTTGTGAGTCTCAATTGCGGTTGACAAAATATAGGACAAATTTTACTAATGGAACACTCAAGTACATTGAATTATCCGCATTAAATTTACAAATACAGATGTATAACGAGATGTAAACATGCCATAACTTCCCAACTTAGATATAGATAAATAGCATCTGTGGTCTTTTTGACATCGCCGTTTGTTGATCAAGTAATTTTTAATAATGCAATCATAATCTGCAGAATTGTAATACTTTTAAAAATCAACTTCGTAATTTATTTTATTACACTCAGAATAGACCCTGTCTTTGGGAAAAAACGTAAAAATTGTCAACGAATATTTTATTTCTATTGTACGCGAAAGTCAGTAAACCTTGATAGGCCTTAATGGTGTAACCACATTAAATCAGAATATTTGAATAAACTGTGAAAAAGAATTTAGGAAGCTTCACATTTTTACTTACCAATTCATATTTTATCTATTGAGTAAGCATGTTTCATTTTTTCCATTTTGGTTTCAAATTATGGGGACTCTTGTTCCCAGTTTATTCGAAGCAGTTAGCTCGAAAGTAAAATAAAACATGTGGCCATGGGACAATTAAAAGTCACTAACTGAACAGTTGAATTTTTGCCACTCTGTGGAAAACTGAAAACGTAGCGTCTCTACATAAAATATTCCCGCTAATTGCTTGGAAACTTCTGAAAACATTGGGCTCAGAAGGTTTTACGAAGTAATTGTTCTGACCACATGATCTTTTTATATTGCAACTAGAAATGATTTTCATGCGAAATTTTTATATCTGTTTTTGTCATCACAGATTCTTTTATATCTCTTTGAGCACATGGAATCAATAACTTCAGAGGTAAGTTCAAATGATTTTAGGCAATTAGAGGAGGGCATATTATGATCGAGCTAGCATTGCTAAATTGATGTTTTTTGAACAAATGAAAAATGTGAAGTGATCAGCAGAGAAGTTTGTCAAACTGTTTGTAACATCAGCATACTTATTACAGAAGATAGTCGTTTTTGTTAAAAGATCGGTTGCTTTAGTCGTTAAGTATCGTACAGTTGACAGATGTTACTATGGTATTGGGAGAAGCAGAAGTGACCGAATGTAAATCTTGCATGTTAACGTTAAACCTGCATCTGTCAACAATATCGCGAACGTTATGGAGTACTCAGAGATTGTGACTGTTTTGATAAGTTTCACAGGTACCTGTCGGCGCGCTGAACCACCTCCTCGTGGTGCCGACTGGGC
>LUCH01008507.1:3568-18600 GCA_013368495.1 Paragonimus heterotremus | reverse complement strand
GGTTATAGTAGTTGGTGTAAGAATAAAAATGGTTTGTACTGTTTATTTTTAGAAGAATGAAGAAAGATGGGGCCACCCTTCAACATTGATCAAACAAGGCACAGCAATCTCAAAATAATGCAACAAACCTTAACGAAACCAACATCCGTTTTACCACGAACATCGTCGCATCCCTGATTGCACTTCAGCAGTCTACGGCAACTGTGTGATATGACCCACTCCGGGATACTGGTAATCTGCAATATTGTGGTGTTCGTCTCAAACACTTGTGAACACTCTTCTGAGTCATACCTTTTTGATTACGTAACTTGTTGGAACCTTGTAACTATTTTTGTCCCATTCGTTCATTTAGTTATCATCGATAGCCTAGTGTGTTGCACTCGCATTCATCTAATCTGTCCAGTAACTCATCTTGACCACCACATATTTCATACGATGATTTCTTGCAATATGGAATCTCTGAACGTCCACTTTAGTTTACGGGAAATGGAGGATTACTTGGAACGCTGTGAAATTTTGTGTATTACTTGTAACGATATGACAGAGGAGAGGACAACACCGCATTTCTTCATAGTCATTAGCAAAGATGCATATGCATTAATTAAAATCCCGGCGTTTTCCGATTCGTCTCTTACACTGCCGTACGATTTCCTGAAACATTTGCTTCTGAGGCATGTTCAGCCCGTCAACTTCGAAGCTGGGGAAGGAACGCAATTCCATACTTTAATCAGAAAAGAATCTCAAGAGGTCCGTGAGTCTATTATTTGAACTCAAGCACCAAGAGATAGATTGATTGCAGGGAATAATTCCTTTTGTCTTCAACAAAAATTATTACTGCTGAGGGCAGCTTCTTTCCAACCGGCCAGAGCTGTTTGTAGACAATTCCAGGATGTACAGGGCGCGGCAAATGAGGAACATAACGCCAACAGTGCTGAGAAGCAGGCAAATCAACAACAGCGGCAGTTCGAAAATACAAACTGTCAGAGAAGTGCGGCAGACGGGCCGCATCATTTTACTCCAAATTCTGTCCAACATTTTGATAACTGTAAGTCATGTGTTCATGAACATTCTCGACTTACTTGTCCGTTCCGTAACTCCAAATGCTACGAATGTGGCGAGATCGGTCACATTCAAGCTCTCTGTCGTTGTTCGAAGACGTATTTTCATCAGACTTCTTTAGATGAACAAAGTATTGCGTCTGACTTTCAGTCTATTGCTTTTACTGTGACTTCTACTAATTCTCCTGATTCTACGCGCCACATAGTACAATCTTCTATTGTTAACGGTTGTCCCAAACATTTCTTCATTGCTGACACCAGCAGTGTTGAGTCTTTTATTTCTGCCGCTTGCATGAAGCGGCTGCAACCTTCTGTTATTTTGAAACCTGTTAATATGTCTGTTAACAGTATTACTGAACCTATTTCATCTATTCTTGGCGAATGTGAACTTTCACTTACAAATGTGCAGTCGATTACTTGATTATTTTTTTAAATTAATTCTGGCCTGTCTGTTATCGGTCTCAAGTGCATGAATATTCTAAAGGTCTTTCTTTCATTGTCTGTCGAATCTTCCGAATTTGAAAGTCCCGTTTCTGAGTCTGTTTCAGATTCGAATTCAGTTACGGGAGGGGTACCTACAATTGAGCCGTCGCAGACAAGAATTCCTGAACGTGTAAACAAAAAACAACGTCATCATTACTACCCGGACGTCCATTTGAACTGCAGCGGATGTGATGATTGTAAATCATAACGGAACACTATATGCTATTGTTGTTTTACTGCATGAATAAATACAGTGTACAGCTACTGAATACATTACAATTCCGTTGGCTGACGTGCCGTGTTATTAGTACTGCGTAGAAGCTAGCTCTGGGCTTGAGCTAAGCACATTTCTTATTACTATTGCGTATTCCTAATTCCCACGAAGACCTAATAACTAGGGCCCCTGTTTTAAGTAAACAAAAGGAAATAAGAGATAGCTAGGTACAACAACTAAAAACCGACACCTAGTGGGTCTTACTAGAGATACGGTGAGAACAACTAAAACATTGTTCACATGAGTTCAAATCCGTCACTGTATACCAGGTAGACTTGAAGCAATTCTCACCTACTGCCTCCTGCACCTTCGAATGTCGCTGATCGATGGCGGATACCCGAATATGAGGTTGACCGAACCCCAAGTGATGAGCTGATGAGTGACTGTCTCGACACTTTCGGTAGTTTTCGAGCTATTTCGCGTGGCGGAAATAACCGGACTGTTTCTGTTAGCAACTTCAGCCTTCTCCAAATGTGGAATCCGGGTAATAAGAAAATAACAGTCTTACACCAGAGAATCAAGCAGCGCGCGCGGGTTGTGGTAGCGTACAGGAATATGGCAGCGTAAGGGCTCGTTTTTGTCTTGCAGTCAATGTTTCAGGCTATACATGTGACGGAATTACCACTTAAGCATACTCATGTGTCGTAGGTAATGTAGCACAGACGTGTATGGTCAATCCCTCCATTGTAATGCATGGAATGCGGAGCATAGGTTTTCCGGTTAAGGGTGGGGGCTGGTCGAATAGCACAACCTCGGTGTTTTCTCAGCGTCGGTATTGATGCATTTCTCAAAGTGGTAACTTGTCTACATGTGAACTTTTCAAGTCCATGCATACTTCCCCTCTTTCCCGTCTCACATACCGCGCTGTTTTCATGTGGTTGGGATGTCTGCTCGATACAAATTGGGAACCTCCAATCGAAGGCCAAACTGCTAAAGCGTTTAAACATCGTCGCCTGCAGGCCAGGAGCAGTGGTACCACAGGTGGCAAATAGAGCGACATGCATTTACCCCCACACCGTTGTCTATTTAGTGGTTGTAGGTTGAAGCAGTTCTCTTCTCATTAGCTACACTCCATCTCACTCATGAGTCCCAGGTTGTCTACCAGTGTGGCAGAGAGGTCGAACCAGCGTGATCCATGTAAAAATCATTCAATTACGAAAAGGCTAAGCACGGCATCAAAAGATACAACCTGTAATACTCGGAATTAGGGACTTCGAATAGCCCTAAAAATCGTACTCGGATTGAAACCTCCCATGCAAGTAATAAGGAGAAGACCTCGTACTAGTTGCAGTAAGCAGTTTCTATTCATGAGACAAGAGGCCGAATTCATGGATGTACAACAGTATTAAAGAAATCATAGTCACCCATTGGTTGATCGTATTAGCACATACAAAATTACAAACTGAACGTTAATTGGTGTAATAGGGAACAAAGAAATAAGCAAATCACAGAAGGCGTAACATTTAGACTATTCGTCCAATCCTGGTGTAGTATCTTCAACACGACGTTTGGATTGGTTCCTTGTAAGAACTCCTATTGTGTCGGGGTTTGGATGAGCAATGAATCGAGTGGAATTTCATCGCACAACCCCAACTAGGTACCGTCGTGAAAACAAAAAGCGGTGCAGAGTAAAATTGGTCATGATCGGTAGATCATGGTTTGTGCCAGAGACAGAATCAGGCATATGGAGGTCCGTTTACAACAATGTGAGTTGCAGGTGACGAGTTCCTTTTTTACACGTTTTTGCCACGGGTTAACGGGTTGATAGAGTTGCTTGTTGTTTTGAAAGTCTCCCCCAGTTGGTAGAATCCCTGCATAGTTAGGGAAAGATGAGGGCCAAATATGTCTGTGACAGCATACCTACGGAAATGTGCTATTCTGGTGATCCTATTCAAGAGGGGATGGAGGTGCATTTGTAACTGGAAGGTTCGTTGATGCCTCCTTCATGGAGTATACTACCACGGATCGGTCTTGTCTGTCGTGGTTGGGGTCCCTCGTAGTGTGGAACAAGTTCACCATGCATTCAGACAGTCATTAGAGGTTGTGATTATTTTTCTTTAATTCTCCCTTACCTCATTCATCTCGCCCACATAGATTACTCGATAATCAAAACGGGCTTTGAAATCGAAAAACGGAACCTGAAATATCTGTGAATCCTTCTTCCAGTGGGACAATCACAGTCCTGGGTGCTGTTCTCGGGCATTCCGGTGTTAATACGGTTGACGCTCGATTGGCCACAGTCATTTTGTCCTGTGCAAATTGAACTTGAACTTGTACATATGTAAACAACACTGACACCAGATGTGAAATCGGGTCCCTCAGGCTTCCAACTGGAACATGTGTATCATTTGTTGAATTGATGAATAAGTGAGTTCTGTTTTTGGAAGTCAGTCGAGTCAATGAATCCTGGTGAAATATGTTTTAACGGATATATTACGTATTTCGCTAGTTTTGGTGGGACTTCAAACGGGCGGTTCAAGGCCGTTGGTAGTTTTCGCAACCTTGGGGTTTATATGCCCGTTCTGGTGTTACGACGATGTCCCCTATAACGATGATAAGCCGTGTCTCAGGGGCTGTCTTGCACAGCTCCACCAACTATATCTGCACATGTCCTTCAAGGTTGTGCTATGCAAAATTTGGTACTGCAAGCGCAGCCGTTAAGCTGCAGGACGATCAATCTTTAGGAGTTGCTTACAAGGATCTAACTATCGGGGTTCCAAAAGAACTTATCCCGAATGAAAAGAGGGTTGCGATAACCCCTCTGGTTAGTTACTTTTCGTTTGTCCCTGTCCGCTTGTGTTTCGTTTACACTCCGTATGTGTAAACTATATTCTGCTCACACGACATCATACGGCAGCAAAGTCAGAAATCACTTCAGGCACTAGTTACCTGACTCGTATTCGGTCTTAATATAAAGTCGCCAAGTAGTCCTAGTTTTCTGTGTAGTCGGCAATTTCTGACATAAAACCTTTTTCTACTTCTCTAAACATTGAACTCACAATGAACCTTGCCGTAGATTGTGTGGTTTAGACAAACGCCACCTTCCCATAGACCTGATTCCAGCGTTTACGTATACGTGTACGTTTTTGCCTCGTGTCATCTGCTAAATACTTCGGAATGCGCTTTGCAGCCTCGAAATGCAAAGTGCTTCTGCAAGATTGCTGTGATTAGATAATGAAGTCATGGAAGTTGTTGACCGGTTTGTGTATCTGGGAAGCTGCATTAGCGGCGGTGGCGGAAGTGTAGGGAATGAAATAGAGGCGCGTATTTCCAAGACTAGGGCGGTGGTTAGTAATCTGAGGCACTTATGGCGACAGAAAGGTATCTCTCTGAAGCTTAAGGGCCGCATATATCAGACAACAGTGAGAGCTATATTACTTTACGGCAACGAAACATGGTCGCTCAGAGTAGAAGACGTGAACCGTCTTCAGGTGTTTGACCACCGATGTCTGCGTTCAATCGCTCGTATTGGGTGGCACCAGCGAGTAAGCAACGAGGAGGTTAGGAAGTGGATGTTTGGCACTGATTGTCAAACGAGTTCCTTTATTCAGTCACTACATTTGCACAGACTTAGATGGTTAGGTCATGTACTAAGGATGCCAGCTAGTCGTTTGCCACACTGAGCACTGTTTGCCGACGCTGCAGCCAACTGGCGTAAGGTGCGAGGTGGACAGGTGATGACCTGGCGTAGATAAATAAAATCGTTCACGAAGGGCTTGGGCACTGTAGATCGGGTTCGTCTCCCGGGCTGGAGCCCTCGCGACTCACAGAGTCGATGGCTTGAAACTTTAGGTGAGATGGCGGCTAACAGAGCTCAGTGGCGTGAATGTTGTCGTTGTTTGTCCGAGTTGTCTATGAAGTGAGTGCACTTGATGACGCGGGGCAGTGAAAGCCGTGAGCAAGCTGTCTCGCTGATGACGCCTTACTTTCACTTACAGTTAGGTTGTTTGTTTGGAAGGTGTAGGCGCCTTGATGTTGTATGTTTGAGTGTAGACGTAGCTATTTTTAATGACTAGGTCCCCTCCCCTTTCCCTTTCTTTTCTTCTCTCTTCCTATACAGGGTTTGCTTTTTATTCTTCATGGTTGTGTTGCAGTTAAGCATCAGTGTGAACCACTGATGTATTGCTGTCTTTGATGATGATGATTGCCTCGTGTCATACAACCGAGCCGATTGTTTACATTTCAGTTACATACCGTTTTTTTCTATCGACTTGGGTTGACATTATATATATATATATATATATATATATATACAGAAAACGGAGATTCGATTGGTTCTCGTCAACAAAATATTCCTGTATCCTTTTTAAGCAACGGGATAACCGTGGTCCTAACGTGAATTACACCAGAAATGTCTGGTTAATTGTTAACAGAAGTCACGAGAATTGACAGATCTGAAAACGCTGGTTTTCAAGTGACCCGGGTTCTGTAAGGCGAATGATGACTTGATCGTGGCTAGTAAGCGGTCTCTGTAAACACTGGATACATTGTCGTGATACTGTGCTACAACAGACGGAAAACACGATTCACCACATCAACTGCGAATTAAACCAGTGTAAGTCATAGCTTACCGTTTACTTTGGAAGCGGCTGTGTTGATTGATTTCAGCAGCATTCTTAAAAGGAAACGAATAGCAGGGGTTTTAATCAACAAAGGAAGAGTTATCGAGGCGTCCTAAGCATCAGGCATATTTAAGACTTGAAAGATGGAAGGACCAAACGTATGGCAGACTGCCGTCAAGCGGACAGAAAACGATCAGACACTTAACAAACAAACCAGAGGTTAGTCACTTATTCTATCGTTTGATTGAAATCGAGCACTAACCAGAGGCGACAAATGGTGTGTGGGAAATGCTCCTTTACTTGCTTATCAGACCTCGGCTTGACCAACTGCATACCGGCCGTTTGTATTATTGCACTCGGTAGCGAGTTCCATAGGCGACAAACATGCATAGGAGAGCAGTGTCTCCTGCGTTTAAATTGTAGGTGCTGTTGGTTCAGCTTTAGCGAGTAGCCGCGCAGTTTGTCCCTGATGGTCATTGCGGCCA
The DNA here is from genome assembly GCA_013368495.1 of Paragonimus heterotremus. Classification (NCBI taxonomy): domain Eukaryota; kingdom Metazoa; phylum Platyhelminthes; class Trematoda; order Plagiorchiida; family Troglotrematidae; genus Paragonimus; species Paragonimus heterotremus. Next base: position 11,738 of record LUCH01008507.1, on the reverse strand, counting down.
TATGCTAATTTAAGTAGAGCTGATTTCAGAGTACATTGTAAAGAAATACCAATCCTTCACGTGTTCGTCGGTATTTAAGACTGAGCGAGTTCAGCGTACACCGTCCGTCTGAATAAGATTTCTGAGAGTTCGTATGCGCATTTTCTGGCCTTAATTTTAACTCTGTTATGTTAATATCCTACCTCAGGAGTGAAGCACGGGCCTAGATAATAATTTCTAGACGTGGGCGGAAGTGAGTGGCAGACAAGTTCACGTTTCCACCACCGGGAAATTTGGGTAAACATTTGGTTCTGGTGCAGCCAAAAGAATCGAGCTGAGAACAGGATTTAGGTCGGTGGCACTCGAAACAGTACCAAGCGAGAGTGTCTAACTTTATCGTACTTTAAAAGGCTGTCGAACTAATTTAAATCCAGAGGTTTTGGTGATTAAAATAATTTACCAGTTCAGTTTGACTCATGTGGCTTGAGTTACCGTCAGTTGCTTTCCAGCTTATACCAACTATCTTCTGAAATTATATCACGATACGAAAATGAGGAAAAATATTTATCATCAATACTGTTTCAGCGCCGAAGGAAACTGTCTAGAAACTTGCACTCAATTCGGGGTTTCTTAACAGGTATCCCGAGACAATTTACAAGTAAATATTCATTGAAAGTAGAATTATTCTTTTGGGAATTGGAGGATCTCCGAGTAATAGAAACACTGTGCTAAAAAGCCTTCAACATTAATAATATGTACATCGATCCGCATACAGATTTAGAGCTTACGCTAGCGCCACCGTGATCTCTTTCAGGCTCCCTGTTAACAAGATCAAATGGCTTGGTCTTGAAAAAGTCAGACTTAAGTGAGAACTAGGACGAAAACGATCGTGGACAAAATGTCTACGGATGGTGGTGAGGCGGAAATGAAACACATGAGGAATGGTGGACGTAAAAATCAGAGTGGCAGATAGAAAAGTGTGAGTTGAACTTAAAACGCCTCTTTCCGTCTCGTTCATGACGTCACTGGACGTTTGAAAAGATTCCTAGCTATTTTTTTCTGCTTTTTTTTGAAGTCGTTTATCGTGATGGCTGGTATCACATGAGAAGACATCCGCTGCTTTGTGGTACAGACTTTTGTGCCAAATGCTTTGATTGAGAACCTTAACCGTTCTCCTTTTAATGTCTGGGAGTCCTGGCAGTACCTGGGCTCACACACAACCATGAATACTCACAATGCTGTTAATTCCATACTACATCGGTCGTCTCGTAATGTAATCCAGGTAGCCCTGTCTGTTTCATACAGCAGGGTGGATAGGCGAAAACATGCTACTGCTGAATCCTCCCCCACTGTCCTATCAAATTTAGCTCTCAGGACCCTCCCGACTCCCATTTCTGAAAATCACTGTACAAGACCAACAACAGATATACTTGACCATAGCAGAACTGAGCCAGTAACTTCCCTCTTTTGCCATTCTGTTTCAGGCCTCGCTCATCTCTTGCGTAGGCTTAGAAAGCGGATTAATATAAATGCCTTCAACGTTCGCATGCTGAAACAGATAGGTCAGCAAGCCGCTCTCGAACGAACTTTAGAATCGTTGCACGTCGATGTCTGCTGTATCTCGGAAGCCAGAATCCAGGACAGCTGTCAACGGTTGGAACCAGCAGCACCCGTGTTGTCTACCCAATACTGGTTGTACACTTTGGGTGACTCCACGGCCGCCGCTACCGGTCAGGCTGGAGTAGGGATAGTCCTCAGCACGACGGCCGCAACCGCATTAGTGGATTGGATTTCTGTTAACAGTAGACTGTGTCATCCGCTTGGCAGGTTCTGTTAAGGCCAGCTCTAGAGGAACGAATACCGGAAATTTGTTCATTGTATCTGCTTACGCTCCTACTGACTGTAGTGACGTGGGCGTCAAAGACGCGTTTCAATCGAACCTGGTTGCTCTCATTCGATCGACAAGTGGCTCCCATATAGTCGTTCTGGCCGGAGATATGAATGCCCAGATCGGTCGCCCTGGTGTGGCCGAATATCATCCAGATGACAGGTTTGAGATAGCATCGTATCGACCAGGTAATGACGGACGATCGTTGCAGCTGTGCGCTAAGCATAGGATGTTTTCAGCTAGCACTAGTTTTAGGCACTTGGCGCCCGCCTTCTCCGAATCAGATCTGGTCTCAGACAGACCTAATGGTTGTTAATTATAGGTGGCAAGGTTCCATTCAAGACTCGTTTTTATTGGGACACGTACTTGGATTCAGATCATACGTTGGTGCGTTGTCGTTTCGTTCTTACTTTTGCTGGGCAGTGACTCCATCCATTACAACAGCTGACCGTTAAGAAACTGTCCATACCGTTGATAATTCACAAGCACCAAACCAGCTTAGAAAGCTGCCTTAGTAGTTCTCACTCCGAAGATCTTAATGGTGGCTGGACCGAGATCTTGTGGACAATTTACGAAGCATGTACTGCAGCATGCGGCACGGGGGTTCGTGGGTCGAACAAACATTGGATCTCGGGGAAATCCTTGGAGTTGTTAGGAGTTGGATGGAACATTCCTTCTGGTAGTTCATCTGACAGATTTGGGAGAGGTATCCGCAGGAAACTGAAACGTAGTCTAAAGGCTGATCGTGAGGCTTGGTTAGGGGAAAAAGTTAAGGAAACAGAGATAGCTTATGCTTCAGGGAACACTGGCAAACTCGTTAGGCTTATCCGTGCCACTGGTCCCGGGCGGCCGTCTGTCAGTGTAGCTACCAGTTAGATAGATGGTACACTCATCTGTAATAAGTCCAAAGGGTTGGAACGATGGGCAGAACACTGAATGTCAGTTTAGATGTATTTCTGCTTCTACCGTGTTGCCACCACAAACTTGTAATGTAACAAACTGGTCGGTAGATTTGCAACCACCCACTGAGACTGAGGCTCGCAATTGCATTTCGGTTCTTAAACGTAATAAAACTGCTGGCCCAAATGACCTCGTGCCGGCACTCTTCAAAGAAGGTGGAGAAACGGTAGTAGAGGCTTTAACTCAGTTGTTCAACCTTGCGAAAACCGTAGCGGAATGAGCTTGACCCTAGTCATCTCAAGGGTTCTGGCATCTATTATAGTTCGTCGACTAACTGCAGTTCGCGAAGTAAATATTTGGGAAGAACAGGCAGGGTTTCGCCCCGGGAAAGGCTGTATAGGTCACACTTTTACTCTCTGTCAAATCATGTGTACCACCGGCTAACAATCGCCGTATGTCTCGACTATAAAGGTGTATTCGATAGGATTAAACGCAAGGGTGTGCCGACCAAGTATGTGGACAAACTGTCATACTTCGTCATAGACGAAATAACGGAGGACTATCTGCGGCACTCACAAGATGCCGGCGTGGGCCTCCTACCTGGTGGAAGGCTGACTGACCTTGATTATGTTGACGATAATGTGTGGCTGTTTGACAACTTTCAAGCAATACAAACAATTCTAGAGGCTGTTTGGCGTTTTGCTAAATATTTCGAGATGCGCTTCGCATCCTTAAAGTGCAGGGTGCTTCTGTAAGATTGTTGTGATCACGCAGGTTTATCATTAGATAATGAAGTCATGAAAATTGTTGGCCGGTTTGTGCACCTGGAAAGTTGCATTTGCGGCGGAGGCGGTGTAGGAGATGAAATAGAAGCGCGTATTTCTAAGGCTATGGGGGTGTTCGCTAATTTGGGGGCGTCTCTGGCGACAGAGAGGTATCTCTCTGAGTCTTAAGGGTCGCGTACATAAGGCGACAGTTTGGGTTGTGTTACTTTTCGGTAACTAGACTTAACCACTCGGGACAGAGAAAGTGAACTGTCTTCAGGCATTTGACCACCGATGTTTGTGTTCGACCACTTGTGTCGGGTGGCATCAGTGAGTAAGCACTGATTGGCAAACGAGTTCTTTTCCTCAATCATTACATTTGTACATACTTAGATGGTTAGATCATGCATTGAGGACGCTGACTGATCGTCTGCCACACCGAACACTCTTTGCCGACGCTGCGGTCGACTGACGCAATGAAATAGTTTACGAAGGGGTTGATCACTATAGGTCGGGTTCGCCTCCCGGGCTGGGGCCCTGGCGACTCAGAGTCGGTGCCTTGAGACATTAGGTGAGATGGCGACTAACCGAACTCAGTGGCATGAATGTTATCATTGTTCGGTCGAGTTGTCTGTGAAGTGTTTGCATTTAATGACGCGGGGCAGTGAAAGCCGTAAGGAAACTGTCATACTGAGGACTCTTTACTTTCACTAACAGCCCGATTGTTTGTTTGCAATGTGTAGGCAACTTGGTGTTGGATGTTTGAATGTAGACGTGGCCATTTTTAGTAGTCAAGTGCCTTCCCTCTGCCTATTTTTTCTTCCCTCTTCCTATATAGGCTTTTTTCCCTTCGTGGTTGTGTGGCAATTAAGCATCAGTGCAAACCACTGATATATTTATCTCTCTCTTCTCTGGATTTTCACGTCCTTAGATGAGTTAGTCCCAACTGGTGATGCATTGCAGTAGTCACCTACGTTTTGGAAATATCTGGACTTGGACATTATGTCCTAGCTTTCTCCATCTCCTCAGTACATACCTTCTGAGTTCCAGATTATCGTCATTAGGATGTGGTTGCTTTTCTGCGTCATATGGACACTGGTACCATATAGGTCTTGATGCGGTTACTTCTGTTTCTTATCAAAAACGGAAAGGTTGAAACAGGAATATCCCACTTTGCACAATTTCGCAGATCCTGTCGTAACTCTTTGCTTCACTTTTCCCTGCGTCTTGTTATTTTTGGCCAGGTAAGTACACCATACCTGTACATCCTTCAAGAGGTGATCTTACGAATGTCTTGAACGAAAGCACAGAGACTAACGGTTCCGATCATTTGGGTCTTCCGAACTGAAAATAAACCTTGAGTGGCAATCTTGAACTTTCTAGTGACATGCATCCGGAAGTCCGTTATCTCGGCCGCTCTCCTCATGTCCGAATGTTGCAGTTCCAGCCTCCGTAACGCGTCTGATCTTCGCAATGCTCGTTAGAACATCCCTGTCAGCTGTTCACGGATGCAGTTCATCGGTGTTTCGCTTCTGAGGATACCCATTTGGGCATCCTGGTCGGTTTGTATCATTTGCAAATGTTCATCAGGGGATGCTAGGAATCCTTGCCAAGTCACTTTCGTATACTACAAACAATCAGAGACCCAAGAACCTTGTGGAACGCTACCAGTAGAGTTTGTGCTTTTGTGGAGTTCTCCTAGTGTAGATAGAATTTACTCAGTGAAACCAATTCAACCCGTGTTAAAACCTTAGGAGACAAATAAAATGTCTTCGTTTTCAGTAAGATAAATCGTTGATTTCCTGAATTGGGTACGGTTATGATGCGTATGAGGTGAATTCCATTATACTTTACCTATCTAGCCGTTTGGAGAATTTTTTAGGAAAGCTATTAAGTTTGACTCGCAAACATCGTTTCGGTAAGGGGCAATTTTGTGGAGTTGGTGTCTTGATGTGGTGGCCAGGCTTGTGCACTGTATCTATCCAGAGGCGTATACTGACTGGGACAAGGCGCAACCATGTCAGATGGGTAAAAGTGCGTGATCAGACGAAAAGCAGCTATGTTGAATGCTTTAAGTCGTGCTACCATCCTCGTAGGAGTGCTTTGGTAATAAGACGCAATCGTGTATGTATATAACGAAACGGTTTTCTAAATTACGGCACCGTTGTCTTCCGAATAATTAGTTAGAAAAGGTATCCCCAAACAAAAAAGCGCTCATCGCCGAACAGTTAGTCGGAACTGCCGGCTTAATATCCAATACGATCAGAATACTTTCAGTTTGGTTCAGAAGCATGTTGCAGCTTCGAATACATCCATTGCGAACAGCTCTGACTAGAAGCAGACAGCAATTTCTTGGTTTATGCGTCCTGGGGCTAGACAAGCGTCTCACTACTATGTGACTCGGTCTCTTGAGTCGTTAGTTTTCCATGGGCTCCCCCATGGAAAACGTCTCGCGTTGTCTCGCAGGTCAGACTTTTGAGTTAATGACTCGAGGTGTTGTTCTTACAAGCAAACTCCTTCCCCGACGTAAACGACTGGGAAATATCAGAAGGTACCGTTGCTCCGACAGACGAGTCCGCCCACTTTCACTTTGTTCTGCCCTTGCTTCTTATTGTTTTTCAAGCTACGACGGCGATAATCTTTGACACTTTTGATATCCACACAACTAGGTTGGTACATTGATTCATTGAGCACTCTGTCGAGTCTGAAACCGAGTGTATGTTGTACCTCCACAACACGTCTTTGTGGTCGTAGCATTTTCATTCCATTAAGTTTTTCCCTTTATAACGCTATGAATTAGTGGCTTATTCCAAACGTCTTTAGTGACGGTGAAGCAGAATCTCGTCGATAAGCGTCAATGGGGAATGTACTTTACTCTGACGCAGTGGAGAAGCTGTTCAACTGGATCCCAGTGAGAGAACGCTTAACATATCGGCCGAATTTTGTCGACAGATTTGAAATACCTTATTTTTTGTTATATCTACGTGTACCACAGCAGACGATAATACATGTGCTGTCAAGAAGCTCTCCAATATCCTCTGTGGTCTTCTGAGGCAGCCTGAACACTTGGACATCCTTGTGCATGTTCGTTCTGTGAACGCACAAGTTGGTCGTTTCACTTTGGAAAGGAAATAGTTATGTGGTCTCTTCGATATCCGGGAAAGACACAACAGCAGGGGCGAGTGGCTGTTACAATTACGCACATACCACGGACTTTGTATATTGAGTCACGCATTTCAACGCGAAAGACAGCAATGCGTTACGTGGATATTATTTTGTAACGCAGCCGAGGACGCAGATTGATCAAATCACCACCAACAATCGGTGGCACCACTCCGTTAAAGGCTGCCGTCCACTTTGCATCAACCAACGTGACTCAAATCATGCTGTTGTTCGTACCCGTTTTGTTTTGTCTTCTGCTTAGAAATCATCTGTCATGAGAATAAATTATTCAGAAAACAATAATGTAGCGAACAAGTTGGTTTTCGGTTATTCATCATCAGGCTAATTACGTAACAATTTATATGAAACAGAGTTGTCCGGGCTACACGGACTAAAACAAGTAGTTAGTTTGAGTGAGGTTAGACACGTCATCGGCACGCACGGAAACAACGTTTTGGTACAACTATGTCACCATTATGAAGCCACTGGAACCATGACGGTCTGATCGGTCGCGGTGTCGGTGGTTGGCCATGGCAACTTCAACGCCTGAGCAAAGCGCTTTTGTGCGCACAAGAGTGGATTTCTTAATCGATTTCCAATCGCTTCGGCTGTGGCTAAACTTCAACATCTGACAGCTTTTGAGCGACTGGCGTTAACTCGGTAAATTGGACGAAAACAGGTGTCAAGGTCGTCAATATGATGTGTATCAACGAGGTGTGAAACATTTGCGCTCCTAATTGTCTTGGTGACTCCATTGCTAATCTAGGCTGGATGTTGCTCACGGATGCGTTCAGATAAGCGCCTGGTCATGCGACCCACGTGACTAGTTCCACAGGAACAAGTAAATGAGTATACACAAAAAGAAACGGGCATTTCATCCTTTAACCGTAAACACGAGGTTGGAGTATAGTTGAAACAAACACGTAATTTCGCAGCATAAAATGCTCTATTGATGACAGTGTCAAGTCTCTTATTGATTGTTTCGACAAGCGTATCCCTTTCGAATGGTAATTAGATAAATACCGCCTTTTTTTCCGCTAGGTTCATCTTATCTTGTTTCTCACGACGCTGCATAGTCTTGTCTACAAAACGCTCTGGATAGCCATTTTGTATGAACAGCAAGCGTAGAAATGACAGTTCGTCGGAGACTGTAGCCTGTGTACATATTCACATGGCTCTGTTAGTCAAGCAGTTTATGAGATTCCTTTCCTACCTTAGAGGAACAAAGCTACTGAAATGGATATACTGCCCATTCTGGGTTTATTTCCTATAGATTTTACGTTGAACAGATCCATCAGGACGCCGCCGGATGAGTACGTCCAGAAAGGCTAGTTGATCGTTACGTTCAGCTTCTAGTGTAAATGTCGCGTTCTTGTGGGCAGAGTTGAAAATGGCTAAAATGTTTGTTGGGTTAGCATTTTCGCCAACTGTACACATGATATCATCCACATATCGCTTATAAACGCTAAATCTACGA
>LUCH01008504.1:4334-20862 GCA_013368495.1 Paragonimus heterotremus | reverse complement strand
TTGGGGGACAAGAAGCCGTCTGTTCTCCTTCGAGAAATGCGACAGGCACTGGACAAGTCGTACTTGCCAGAAGCTTTCTTAAAAGAGCTGTGGGTGCAGCACCTGCCTGACTATACACAAGGGCTATTGTCCGTGTTACCCGCACGTCCGTTAAGTGATCTGGTGGCCTCTGCCGACGCAGTACATGAACGTTTTCGAGGCACGACGCCGGCATCATTAGTGGGGCGGGTTGTTACATCCAACAGTCCTGCGAATGGTTCGTTAACCACGAAGGACGCCAAAATAGCAGTGCTGCGCAAGACAATGGAATGTCGCGAATGCAATTCTACGGAACCAAACGCCGAGATAGCTCAGCTGAGACGTGAGCTGGCGGATCTTCGTGCCAGCATCAAGCGTACTCGGTCGCCATAAAAAATTCCCCCCATGCGTGCTCGATCACCACTCGAACTGAAGTCTAGCGATACTTGTTGGTGCCATGAGACGTCTGGTAATAACGCTAAACGATATCGATCACCATGTAGCTGTCGTGGTAGCAAACGTTTAAACTTAGAGGCCGGCATGTTTTAGCGACGACAACCACAGGCCAGTTAAACAACAGTCGCCTCATCTTCCAAAGGGATTCGACCTCTAAAAAGCACTTCCTAACCGATACGAGGCGAGATTAATGTCATCCAACATGCGGTAACAGATGCACGATCAGAATCTGACACCACATTCCGAGCAGTAAACGGTACGCCCATTGGAACCTTCGGCCGTCGACTGTTGAGTCTTAACTTTGGTCTTCGACGCGATTTTCACCAGGTTTTCTTGGTGGCTGGTATACCTTTCCCCAAAATTGGGATGGATTTCCTCCAACACTTTGACTTGTTGGTCGACGCACGTCGATCGCGCTTGACTGACACTTTGACAAGATTCGATGTTCGCGGTAAGTCGACGCATACGGCTGTGATCAGCCCAATGCTAGCCAATCCCGTAGTGGGTGGGCCTTATGGGAAACTTCTTTCTGAATTCCCTTAAGTGGTCCGCCTCACCAACGAACTACCGGTCTTGAAAACCGACGTCGCACATCACATTGTCACACGGGGCCCACCGGTTCGAAGTCGTCCACGCCGTTCAGCCCACGATAAGTTAAAAATTGCTCGAGCCGAATTCCAGCATATGCTTCAATTCGGCATCATCCGTCTGTCTAATAGTCCATGGGCTTCGCCGTTGCACATGGTGCCCAAAAAGACTGACAATGACTGGCGCCCGTGTGGCGACTATAGGGCATTGAATAACACGACCACTCCTGATAGGTACCCAATTCCGTATATTCATGGCTTGAAAGCAAACCTATCAGGAACGCAGGTATTTACAAAAATAGACCTAGTGCGTGCGTGCAACCAGATTCCGGTAGCCCCCGAAAACATCCCGAAAACAGCGGTCATAACACCGTTCGGAGTTTTCGCAATTTTTCCTATGCCGTTTGGTCTAAACAACGTTGCCCAGACTCCTCATCGTCTTATTCACGACGTGTGTCGTAGATTGCACGGTGTCTATCCGTACTTGGATGATATCTTGGTCTCTAGCTCCTCACAGGAGGAACACTGCGTGCACTTACGTTCATTATTCGCCCGTTTGTCGCATCATGGTGTGACGATACACCTAGCTAAGTGCTCGTTTGAGATGCCCAGTGTAACGTTCCTGGGTCGCCGTGTATCCACGAGGGGGACCGAACCTCTTCCCGACAAAGTGCAAGCAATAGTGGACTACCCGGAGCCAACATCATACAAGCAACTTCGCCGTTTTGATAGTCTTGTAAACTTTTATCGTCGTTTCATTCCTAATTGTGTACAGTTAATGCAACCGCTCACCGACCTGCTCGGAGGCAAGGTTCGCGCATTTTCGTCTACAACGGCCACAAAAATGGCCTCCGTTAACTTAAAAACAGCTATCGCCAATATAGCGTCGTTGTCACACCATCACCCATCCGCCCCTTTAGCACTAACTGTGGATGCATCAGACGTGGCTGTAGGAGCGGTGCTGCAACAGGAACTCGGCGACGACCGGTGCCCATTAGCCTTTTTCTATAGACGTTTACAACTAAATGATTCGCGATATAGTGCTTTCGGAAAGGAGCTGTTGGTGGTATATCTCGGCATCCGCCATTTCCGACACGTCGTTGAAGTCAGGGACTCCACCGTTTTCACATATCATAAGCCGCTGAGGTACACCCCACGCTCGACAAATGACACTTGAATCATATCGCTCAGTTCACAACAGATATCCGTCATATTTCGGGTGTTGCGAACCCGGTGGCCGATGCTCTCTCGCGCATCAATCCTACAACGAGCACAGCAGAGAGCTCAATCGATCTGGCAGCAATCGCAGATGCACAGAACAACGATCCGGAGATAGAACAACTTCGTCAGCTTGGTTCCTTTAATCCAGAGAGCGTGCCCATGAATTCATCCGCAAGGATGATTATTTGTGACACTTCACAAGGCATCCCTCGCCCGGTTATTCCATTGGCTTTCCGCCGCCGAATTTTTGACACGTTGCACAACATGTCTCACCCAGGCATACGTTCAACAGTCAAAATGATCACCGAGCGTTTTGTCCGGCGCAATGTCAATCGCGACGTCCGCGCATGAGCCAAAGGGTGCATACAGTGCCAACGGTCTAAAATTAACCGTCACAGGCGTGCCCAAGTAGGGAGTTTTGCATCCCCCGATGAACGTTTCTACCACGTGCATGTTGATCTAGTCGGACCTTTGCCACCCGCAAACGGGTGTACGTATATCGTGACATGTGTAGGTAGATTTACACGTTGGCCGGAAGCTATACCCATTACGAAGTGCTCACCTGAATCTGTCTCATGAGCATTCCTGGGACGTTGGGTTGCCCAGTTTGGTTGCCCCGCTGTAGTGACCACCGATCGCGGGTTACATTTAGACTTAGCCTTTAAGTCACTTCTCAACACGCTAGGCTGTAGTCGAATTCGCACAACAGCTTACAATCCGGCAGCCAACGGGTTAGTTGAACGTTTTCATAGGCAATTGAAAAGTTCGTTATCCGCTAGCAACAACCTTCGTGGCACGAGGTTTTGCCATTAGTCCTGTTCGGCATCCGAAACACGCTAAAGGCCGACCTGCATACCAACCCCGCCCAGTTAGTCTATGGGTGCTCCTTACGTTTACCTGGAGAGATGGTTGCCCCACGTGCACCGGGACCCATCAACTTCGCGGATTACGGTGAGCGGTTGGCCTAACACATGAGACGACTCCGACCGACCCTACCAAAGGAACACATGACGCCAGCGTACGCAGATCTTCGTCTGTCAACATGTTTTCACGTTTTGGTGCGTGCAGTTACTCCTCGACGACCTCTGCACCCGTCTTATAAGGGCCCTTTCCGCGTACTCACGCGCTACGACAAGATTTTCGTGCCGTAACGCAGGGGTGAACGCGAGGTTGTCTCCATCGATAGACTGAAGCCAGCGTTTCTAGAGGTGCCTGGTGTGAACATAGATTCGCGACCAACAACGTCCTCAACAGCTAGTGGATTGCCTAACGTTGGTACAGATCCGGTTTCGGTTACGACTCCATCTGCATCGACGGAGCCAAGTCTCCAGAACAGATGTGGTCGAGAGTTGCGGAGGCCGGTGAGATCTGCAGACTATGTGGACGCCCGTCGTATCCAGTTTTTCTAACTGTTACCGTTCCATGTTCTTATCGAGTTGACTTTAGATGGCTTAACCCACAGCGAACCTGTTAGCAGGATTTCTTCTCTTAAAAACAAAAAAAATGAAAAAAAAATAAACGATGCATTCTTTTGGACACGATGAAAGCCGAGATCGGGGAAAATTATCGTTTTCCGTTAATAACTACTGCATATTCTAGATACTGAGAGTAAACCTGTACGCCGAGGACGCGGGAATATTCGAAATTCTGCAAGACCTACGATGGACGCCAACAAGTCAACGATCCCACGTAGTCGATTGCAACTGGACTGTCCCCACTCCTCCAGCTGGCCTACGGTTATTCACCTTTCAACCCGTGCTCCCCCGAACCACTTCCAATTGTTCTCCTTTGTTCTTTCACAGGCGGTAGACGCGAGCGGTGTGGCGGGAGTAAACTGGACCATTCATGTTCGTATCAACAGTTCCGGTTAACTGAAACACTGCAACATTGTCAAAGTCAACACTCCGGTTGTCTTCTACTGGGGAGCTCTGTATCAACCCTATTCGTTATTGTCAATTATGTTAGATCCACAGGTGCCATTTGTACTCTTCCTGTTTCCTACTTTTGTATGTACTTAAGCATTTATTTGAACGAGTAGAGATACCGACAAGTCTCCGCGCACTCGAACGTACGACCCTGCTGCGTGCACGTTTGTCGCCCCTCTCCGTTATCGCTTTGTATTTGTGTCCGTTTATTCTCGCGTTGACTTCGCAAATAAACAATGTACTGTTTGTTTACTCGCTGTGTTATTCTCAACCGGTTATCGTCGGTTCGCTCGATCCTACAACGCCAAATGGGAGACGCTGATACTGGAGGAGGCCGCGATGGGTGTTTATGGTGAGCAGCTCCTTGGAAGAATCTGCGACTTCCACTTTCAGGTGGGCGTCCGTTAGGTTCAACTTCGCGAAACGTTTGCCACCGTTCATCTTCGCGAATAGATCATCGGGCAGCGGGAGAGGTTACTGGTGCATATCCAAAGAAGCATTTAGGCCTGTGCAGAAGTCAGCGCAAATTCTCACCATTCCATTGGGCTTCTTCACAACGACGATTGGTGCGGCCCAAGCGAAACAGTTGACTGGTTTCAGGACACCAGCTTCCTGTAGGCGATCGAGTTCTTTGTCCACGAGAGGTACAGCTGCATACGGCACTGGACTTTTCGGTCGAAAAACGGGCCTTGCGTTTGAAAGGGGATGCAAGGCGGCATTCGTTTTCGTGCAACGTCTTAAGCCTTCCTGGAAGACTGCAGTGTGTTTTCCATACAAGTAGTCGATAATACCGGAAGAACTGGTAATGTGAAATGATACCAATGGACTAACGTCGATTGAGCCACCGTTCTCCCAGCGGTTGATGGGCGTCTCCAATAGGTTCATCACATCAATCCAGTCCAGTCCCAACAGGTCCAACTCCGGTTCATCCGCGAGATAACAGCTGCCCTCGAAATGGAAGTCACCGAATGAGACTTCACAGGCTGGTTCACCAAATGGCCTCAGAGAGCCACCTGAAGCATTGCGGACACTGTGTGTAGTCGGACGTACGGCAGGTCGACCCATCGTGTCCATGTCTTCCTTGATATGCTAATAATGTCGGAGGCGGTGTCAACTTGTAGCCGAACGGCGGTACCGTTGAGTGTCAGCGTAACATACTTCCGCCCGGAGGCTTAATCGACCAAGAAAGTGGCGAAAATGAAGTTTGATTGTCGGACCGGCTTTTGGAATGGTCGACCGCTGGACTTAGATCTGGGTTGTGAGACCAACTGATTGTCAGCCCGGCAATGGTCTTCCTTGTGGCCTCGAAGATTGCATTTCTGGCACTTGTGTTTATGGAATGGACACAAGCGCACATAATGTCAATCCCCGCATTGCCAACAGGGAGTCGGAGGCTTTGAAGATCGTTCATGGTTGAGTGGCGATCCACCAGGGTGAGGATGACCAGCGTGTATCGATTGAATGGTCAAAGATGTTGGAGGTTTCGCTGACTGTTGGATCTTCATAGCATCATGTTTGAGGTTGACCAGCTTCTGACATTCGGCAGTGATCGTCTGCAACTTCATCTCATGGTCGTGTTCCATCTTGTTCAGGATACGAGTGCGGATGTCAGCATCTGTCGGTGACTGGAGACCGCACACAAAATCAGTGTTTTGAATTGATCATCCGTCATGGAGGGGAGCTTGAAGCGCTCGCACTCTCGATTGACGTTTCCGGCATAGGTGACAACATCTTCGGATTGGCTCATTGGTCAGCTGGAAACATTAATACCGGATGTTGAGCAGTGATGATTGTTCACCGAAGATTTGGCTGAGACACTTGACTGTATCATTGAAAGAGACATCGCGAGCGTTCTTTGGCAAAATGAAGTTCGTATGGCGTTCGAACTCTAAAGGACCAAGTTTGCGTAAAAGCAGTCGGACACGTTGGGCATCATCGGTAGCTGCCAGCTCCACCTCGAATACGTCTTCATGTTTTCGGTACCAGATATCGAAATGGACATCGGAGGATTGATCAAAATGGAACCCTGAGATTGAGTTTCCAATGGAATCGATCAGCGGCCGCGATTGTGAATTGTTGCCGGAAGCAGGACACTGCATAGTCAGCTTCTGCATCAACGTCTCGGTCAGCCTCAGTTGCGCCTTCTCGAATTGAGCCTGTTGTTGCCGCAAGATGACCGTCAGCTCTTCTGCAGTTATTGACGCCGTGGATTCTTGCTGCAAAATATAGAAAAAACCCCGTCGTCAGTCGTTATAATTGAATCCTACTGAACACGAACGCGAATAATTGCTATGAGCAACGATGAACGAATAACGCGAATAGAACCCCCTTCCGATTGGTCATTCAAACTGTGAACGACGCGAACCAATGAGAACACGGACAATGCAGACTCCGGATAGCAACGTATTTAGCCGCCATACGCTTTGCGAATTTGCATGAGAAACCGGTGTGTATCTATAGAAAATCATTGACCTTGCGATGGCGTGAGCGCGCAAAGAAACATTTGAATCTCACGCCGATGCATATCTCAGTAATGGCTCAAGGTATCCGATTTCTGACGGCAGAATCGTATTCTACGCGTCAGGTTTACCATGGCCCTAACACTTAAAAAAGCAGCTGGTAGAACCCTCTCCTAAGCTGTTTAAGCAGACACTCCAAACTGGCATTCTCCATAGCGTATGGAAAGAGGCGACGGTCACGCCCCTATTTAAAGCGGGTAACCGACATTCTCTGGCTAGCTACCGGCCAATTAGCCTCACTAGTATTCCGCGCACGATAATGGAGCGCACATTAAAGCGTGCCATCCTTAACCACCTCTTATGAAACCATCTTTTTTCCTCTACCCAGCATGGCTTCTTTCCTAATCGGTCATGCATAACTAATATGCTTGTTTTCATGGACAGTCTGACGGACGCCAGAGACAGTGGCCTCATCTCAGATGCCATCCTCTTCGACTTTGCCAAGGCTTTTGGCCGTGTCCCACACGGCCCCTTGAAACACAAACTGGAAGCCTATGGTATTCAAGGGGAGGTTCTTCGCTGGATTGTCTCTTTCCTCGATAATAGGACGTTTAGAGTTAAAACCGGATCAGACCTTTCATCTCCTTCTCTCATTTCTGCGGGAGTTCCTCAAGGGTCAGTGCTAGGTCCTCTGTTGTTTCTGATCTGTATCAATGACCTTCCGGATATTATTTCCAGCAACGCCCTCCTATACGCTGATGACCTAAAAATCTGGAATGCCACTGATCCCAGTGCACTGTAGACTGATCTTGACGTGATTAAACGTTAGTCGGACGATTGGAGTTTTCCACTAAATGACAATAAGTGCGCTCATATGTCACTCGTTGGAGACCCTGGCAATCCCTTTGTGATTCACAGTGCATTGGGCACAATAGATATTATGAAAATCGATCTGAAGAAAGATCTGAGCATCTGGTTGTCGTCCAACTTATCTTTCACGCATCACCATGAGATGGCGGCGAATAAAGGATTTGCCGTTCTTTGAAAGATTAAGCGCACTTTTCCCAGCATAGACAAGAGAGCGTTTTCAACGCTTTACGGGGTATTTATGAGGCCGCTCCTCGAGTATGCAAGTCAGATCGTGTATACCGGCCTAGAGAAAGTCACCTTAGCTGTTGAGCGTGTCCAGCGAGCGGCTACCAAACCAGTCACGGGTTTAAGAAATGTTTTGTACGAGTTCCGACCTGAAGTTCTTGATCTATAGCTACTTGGATTTCGACGACTTCACGGTGATTTAATTCTTGCACACTTCTTTAGAGTAGGTCTCGTCGAACAGTTCTTCATCATCGCGAATAACGACGGCCGGCAAGGACATAACAAGAAGCTTTTCAAGCTTCGTCCTCAGACCTTCCTTAGACAACAGTTCTTTTCTTACAGGTTTATCAACCTTTGGAACAATCTTCCTCCTGAGGTCGTTAGCAGCGCTTCTAGCTACCGTTCTAAAACAATACTTGACTCTCATGTTCAAAAAACCTCATTATATAAGTAATCTGACTTTGTTTCTGGTATTTGCTGTAATCCCCAAGAGCCGTGCTACACCCTGTTTTCAATGACTGCCTTTCTGATCAACAGACGCCCGCTTGACACTGAGCAAGAAAAACTGGCTGGATCCGGGACCCTTGGGCCTCTGCCTCGAACCCGTGTATCAGTCGATGAATCGCTGAATCACTTTCATGTGGGGAAGCTCTTTTCGTTTTAGATGCTAATGCATACAATAGTCCAATGGAGCTGTCCTCTATCAGCAGACACCAGACGAATTAGAATCTGCCCTTGCTTATGCCAGTAAAATCTTCACTATTTGTGAGAACCATAGTGATTTCAACTCGACTTCAGCCCCTGAGGTACAGAAGATTCTCCACTCAGTGGACCCACCAAAATCCCCGGGTACAGACGGTATCCGCTTAGCTCTGGTTCGTCCGATGACCGAGGTCTTAGTGCGCTCCTTAGCTGCACTAATCAATATATCACTGAAACAATCTTGTTTCCTCCATAGGGAGGATTGTTGAAAACGGGAAAGTAGCCACTGTGGTGACCATTGACAAAGGAGGCGCAAAGGAGCCCGCCACAAACTACCGCCCTATTTGGCTCACCCGTGTCCTGTTAAGGGTATGCGACAGAGTCATCACAGATCGTTTGGCTAGCTTTCTGTCTAATAACAACCCTCTAAATCGTTCACTGATAGAAGGTAAGAGTCGCCGACTGTGTGAGCCTCTTCACTGAGCGTCTCGACACCGGAGTAAGCAGGCGTTAGCTTTCTTCCTTCCAGCGCGCCATCATATGTACATCTAGGGGCCGATTTAAGACCACATCATTGGGTGCTAGCACCACCTGCGCTGGTAGCGCATCCCAACTATTGACGGCCAATCAACAAGCCTTTATAAAAAGAAGGTCATGTCTATCAAACCTTATCTGCTTCCCAGACAAAATAACTAAGTTATTAGACAAGGGGAGTAGGTGGAAGTTTGTTACCTCACCTTTTGTAAAGCATTCGGCTAGGTCAATCGCCGACTGTTTCCGGAAAAGCTTAATTACTTTTGCATAGCGAGGAGATTTGTCAGACAAGACATCCACAGTGTCCATTAGGGGAGGGTTGTTGAACGTCCAGGGTGTTCTTAACGGGGTACCACGAAGCTCTGTGCTGGGGCCTGTCCTGTTTTTGATATATATATTAACGACTTGGCTGATTAACTGAATGTGCCTTGCTACATGTTCGCTGACGATGTAAAGATTGTCGGCAATCCAAATCGATCGGGCCTTCAAACAGATCTGATTAAGTTGACCGCATGGTCAGCGGACTGGGACCTTCCACTTAACTTTGGTAAATGCATTAATTTAATTGGCTCCGATAGAACAGTGGTCCGTCGTCATCCCCCGGGGACGAGTGGGCGTATAAGGATTACCTAAGTAGTCAACGATAGAGTGTAATGTCCCAATCACATGTTGTCTCGTGATTGAGGAAAACTTTAAGTGAGTGTTTTAGCATTCGGCTGGAGCGCGCAAAGAGACCGCCGCCTCCAGATGGTAAGCCGTGGTGAGGGACTTCTCGATGTACAAAATGTGGCACATTTTGCGCAACATGTTCTCAAAGTTGGATCCCCGATCAGAATGCAACCTAGGCTGTTCAAGTATACCCAGAGATCTGAGGAATCGTCTCTCTGGTAACTTCCTACAAGCAGCCCAATGTGCGTTTGCCTCCAAAATGGCTAGGGCGGCCCTCTTCCAACTCAAGGAAGCAATCTCTTCCAGGGACCCTGGAATTCGTGAGACCGCATCTTGAATATTGTGTTCAGGTGTGAAACCCGCATCTCAAAAAGACAGTGTTTGGAGAAGGTCCATCAGAATGGTCGGTTGGATGAAAGATATAGACTGTGTAACCAGGTTGAAAAAAATTAATCTATTTTATCTGGGACGCAGACGACTTCGTGGAGACCTAATCTAAATGTATAAAGTTCTGCATGGTCTCACCGATATTGCATCAGGGGCTCTGTTTTCAGCCAGAGCAACACCTCACCTAAGGGGTCATTCGTTGTCCTTGGGAAGCCACGTACTCATACGTTCATCAGAGCCGAGTTTTTCACGAAAGGAGTAATTAGCCCATGGAACAAGCTAACTGAGTCTGTAGTCCAGGGTACTTTGGTCGAATCGTTCAAGAGAAAACTGGATCAGAAATGGGAATGTTTATTCCTGATGTGACATAATCCTTGTATTATTATGGCCTGTTTGTTTGAAGTGTGAATGTAGTTTGTTGTCTGTCTAGTTGTATCTTGCGTTCTCAAATGAGTGTGTATGCTCTTGTAAGCCAGCACGTCATAGGCTGTCTACACAATTGTGTTCATGCGTAATCATGCTAGTAATTACGTGGCGCCGAGTTGCAGTAAGCGCAACCCGATAGTTCGCCTAACTATAGTTGCAGAGAGTGATCCAGAGCGAATGGGAAATACCTATGAACAAGATTCACACAATCACCAACGTGATTTTTCCTCTTCATTCTTAGTTTCCGTTTCCCCTTGTTGTATCGATCACTTTGCGAGTGCTCTCATCCACCCTCCCTCCACTTTCTGCAGCTGTACAGATGCACAGTATCTGCTCATGACTGTATTCCGGTGATGCTAACCCCTGCCAGTGTTCCAAGTATGCTACCCCTAGTAAGAGATTACCCCGTGGCCAGTGTCTGGTGATGACAGTGGTAGTCTGGTTTTTTGTGGAGTAACCAGTACACTTCTGTTCCTATGGTGCAGGTCAGTGGTCGTAACTGGTAAAATAAGTTACTCATGTTCCACTCCCACCCGACCCCTGCAACCCAGAATGTCTAGGAGGAGCGAAATAGGCTTACTAATATACACACGGTCACACCTCTAAAAACGACAAAGAAGCAGCCCGTATAAAACGGGATGCGTTGCAGAGCGTGGCTAGCTACCTTCCCGTTCCTCCATTGAGACAGTATCTATCCTGTGGAGCGTCGCTTCCACTGAGCACGAGTTGTCGCATTTACACTTATATATACATTTTCTCTTTTTACCTTCTCATGTTTATGTAATAAGATATATCTGCCTCCCCCAATGTTTTCGGACCATTTCAATTTACTCGATCTCTAATCTGTCAGCGCCGGAATTAACTGGTGTTTGTTGATTTGCACCTAGCACAAACATACTAGGAACCCCTGTCTCACTGTTGTTAACTAGTTACATTCGGCATGAGCTATTCGGGGCGTACCATGAAACTAGACCAGTGACTCCATGCGTGCATGCCCATACGAATGCAGCTGTGTTATGCGTGATGGCTTTCAGTGGATGTGTGCGTTAATAGTAGTATTAGTAGATGTATGCGTTATTGGGTACATGTAGGCATTGACGAGTATGGATGCTGAGACGTATGCGATAATATGTGTGGCTGGATATTGATGGGCATGAATGCATATTTACAGTTCGCAAGCTGAAGCGTTCTTGTGTGCATGTGATTTCTCACGAGTAGCAGCAACAGTTCTGTAGGCGTACACTCCAGTCGATGCTCTTTTCTTCTGTTGTGGCGAAGTCGCCAGAGGACGCCTTAAGTTGAAATCAGAAAACCTGAAGTTGAAGCTTTGAAGGCTTCGGGCTTATCGGCGCAAAAATCTGGACACTCTGGCTCCTGATCGTCATTTGTCCTGTGAATTGAGTTGAATTGAAACGAGAACGGAACTACCATACTGCACAATGAAATTTTGCTGTTGGTACTTTCCACCAAACAGTTCGGACGGGCGTCAGTTTATGGTACGCGCAGATCGTTAATCACTTCTGTTGATCCAGATCGGATTTCATATCATCATCATAGACAGCAATACATCAGTGGATCTTACTGATGCTAGACTGCCACACAACCATGGATAAAAAAGCAAGCCCTGTGCTGTAAGAGGAAAGAGATTGTACGATGGTAAGAGTATTTTCACGATTATGACTTCAAAAGTGGACATCGCGAATGGTGATGGTTTGTTGCGAAGGCCCTGTAATGGTCACGAGGACTGTCCATTCTGTACAGCTTACTTCGTTTCAGTCATGATGTCACAGGCTTCGGAGACGCGATTGGATGCAAATTCAATGCAAGGACCCAGAATTATATGCAATCAACCAGTGGCTGCCACAAAATCAAAATCGACCTTCTAAGTAGTAGATCGCCGGAACCAGCTACACAGCCCATTATGTAAGGACATCTTGGTCGAAACTGGCAATGCGAATTGTGGTGCCCGCATTCGCGGTTACGACTGCCTTGCGCCGCGTGCATGAGGTGCGACATGCAAGCCGGCTGTTTCTTCTCTGATTGTTCGTTACACCTGCGGACCAACTTTAGGGCAACGTAGAGACACCGGGGGACAACGCTCTTCCGAAGCAGGGGTGCCAACAACAGTTTCGAAAAAGGAAACAACAAGGAACAAGCAGAAACAACTAAAGACAAGCCCAGTAAGCCGTGCACACGACTTACATAAACGAAAACTAAATCGGTGACGACAACGCAGCAGCACCCCCTGTTACGCAATTCAAATTCAATCTGTGCGCACTTGCTGGTTTCGACCGTACGTTACAGAGGTACTGGTCAAAATAAAACTGAAGAGAACTAGACGACGTTTCTGGTCGCACATGAGACGGGATGTGGTATTGTACTGTCTGGGCTGTACAGAATTTGCACAGTTTAAGAGCCTGAATCAACGTCTTTAAGCGCCACTTCAGTCTATAACAACAGGGTTCTCGAATGGGGTGGTTGGAGTAGATATTTTCGGGCCGTTGTCAGAGACAACTGGAAGGAACCGTTGCATGCTATCCATGGTTGACTGTTCTACCTAGTGGTGTGAGGCAATTCCCATCTCAGCCACAAACTCCTGGACGATATTCAGTAAATGGATTCCACTTTGGGGTACGCCATATTAGCTACTTTCTGAAACATAGAAAACGTGCTTGTTCGCCACCTTTTGACTTCTGATGAAATCTCTGTGTATACTTGAACAGCCTAGATTGCATTCTGATCGGGGATCCAACTTTGAGAACATGTTGCGCAAAATGTGCCACATTTTGTACATCGAGAAGTCCCTCACCACGGCTTACCATCTGGAGGCGGCGGTCTCTTTGCGCGCTCCAGCCGAATGCTAAAACACTCACTTAAAGTTTTCCTCAATCACGAGACAACATGTGATTGGGACATTACTCTCTCTCGTTGCCTCCTGGCGTACCGGACGAATGCCGTAATTGCCGTTGGTTCAGCTGCTACCCAACTAGATGGGAGACTAGCTCGCAAGTTCGAGTAGCTGTGTAAGCCCCAGTGATTCACAGTTCTTACTCCGTATGTTATTTGCGTAATGCCATGTCGTCGGATGGTATCTGAGACTTACTTTCCTGACCAACCCAACGCCATTTCAATAGTCAATGTGTACTGTTAGTACGCAGGAGGGCGGTCCATCCCCAAGAGGCTTGTAACAATGGACCCTTCTAAAAGGAATTGACTTCGCGGATATCACAATGGCACATGGGCTCGCCATGGACGTGATGTTCTCAAAGCCTGTTGGATTTCGAAACAGACTAGGAACTGGATGGAAACCACATGCTGTGAGGACAGTCTCTAGGCGAAAACTCAGGGTGTAGATTTTACTGTGTCTGGGATGCTCAACTGTATGAACGTAAAAACGTCCACCTGCTATCTTTGGACGGTAAGTTTCAAAGAACGTTAGGGTTCGTCGAGAAGATGATCCCGGTGAAGAAGCGTTGTTAATCGAAAATACCATAGGTCGAGCTAATGTAGTAGCTGCTTTACCGTTTTCAGATGACCTGATCTCTTTCACTGACTACCCACTGACGCCAAACATATAAACAGCTCTTCTTGCTTACAACCACAACTAGCAGATGGCTTCTTGTATCTCGGAAAGAAGAGCAGTTGTTGCTGCTGACATAAACGATACAAAGCTTGTGATTTAATGGTCGCACGACATGGTTACCAAGCGCATGACGAGACATTACTGTGAAGGGAGAGGTCACGTGGGTGGAACAGCTATGCAACTGTCTAGGTGAACGAGATACTGTATGTTGAGGGAGATGACGATTTTCGAGCGCGTGAGTCATGTAAATGCAATCTATTATTTCCTCACTCATGTAACCAATTATTACTTTCGTTTTCACTTACTGAGATGACTGGTGGGGAGTTTCCATTCAGGTGCAGTAGGGTTGACTGCTTTGGTTTGCTCAAGGTAAAGATAGGTAGAGGCGAACGCCAAAGTTACGGCTATGTACTCGCTTGGTTTCAGCCTCGTATCACATTTAGAGGTTTTCTAATCAACGCCAGTCGACTTCTTCAGGACTTCATCCACGAGGGTTGTTCCAGTTGCCATATGTAGCGACAGCAATAACATTTTCGGATCAGATTCGAGCTTGAAAAGACTGCGTGCTTCAACCCACAGGAGGCTTTTTTAGTCGTTTACTATCCATTACAATTGATTTGAATTATAACGAATTGGACCGGCCATCGAGGTGGGAAAGCAAAGTGAAAATTAACCGACTGGTGTTTGATTCCCCAACTTAATAGTAGGTTACAAAAAACATCCTTTACTTAGGATGTAGAGATTGGGCGAATATTTTACAACAGTCTACTGGTATTCCTACCTGAAGGTTCTCAAAACCCCGAAAAGCTGGAACCTGATTGTTCGACTTTGAACGACAAGGTAACATTGGCGAAGCGCTGTACAAGGGGTTGGAAACAAGTCCAACGTTTCGCTAGCTCGTTTTGAAAACAGCGGTGATGGAAACACCCGCATGGACTGCAAACTGATCACGAGTGGTTCACTGTCTCACGTAACTTAAAGGTGGGATATGTCGTCCAACCCTAGGTCAAGCTAGCGTGGTAACTATTTCACTGTTTTCGTGCGACCTGAAATCTTTCAGTGACAGCCCCATTGATGCCAGTCCAATAAACAAGCCTTTTTGAAAGCGGAAGTTAGGGAAGAATAGAGTTTTGTCCTGAGAGGGGAAGAGCGGTATTCACCAATCTGGGACACTTCTGGCGGTAAAGGGGTATCTATCTGAGGTCTAAAGGTCGCGTATATAAAACGACAATGAGGACTGTATTACTTTACGGCAGCGAAACCTGGCCGCTCAGGGTAGAAGACGTGAACCGTCTTCAGGTATTTAACCACCGGTGTCTGCGTGCGATTGCTCGTATCGGGTAACACCAACGAGTGAGCAACGATGAGGTTAGGGAGCGGGTGTTTGATGGTGATTGACAAACGAATTCTTTTGTTCATTCCCTACATTTGCACAAACTTAGATGGTTTGTTCGTGTAATAAGGATGCCAGCTAATCGTCTACCATAACAAACACTTTTTGCCGACGCTGCAGCCGACTGGCGTAAGGTGCGAGGTGGGCAGCTGATGACCTAGCGTAGAGTTGTTCAGGAAGTGGCTGGTCAATATCGGTCGGGTTCTTGCTCCGGGCTGGAGCCCTCGTGACTCACAGGGTCAGTGACTGGAGAAGTTAAGTGGGCTGGCGGCTAATCGAGCTCAGTGACGTGAATGTTGCTGTTTGAACGAGTTGTCTATGAAATGAGTGTGTTTAATGACTCACCGCAGCTCACGAGGCAAACACTAGGGGCGAACAGACGGTTTCGCCGTGAGCGAGGATTCATTGAGCAAATTTTTACTGTTCGCCCGATTCTGACACAGTGTCATACGTACCGCCGACCAATAATTGCCGCATTTCCCAACTACGAGGATGCTTTTGATTCAGTGCATCGACCTTTTATAGTCTTAAACTTGGAGTTGTACGGACCAATTGTGAGCATTCTTTGGGGCCTTGTATTCTTGTATTTCAGCTCAGGTTAGGGTTGACGGCATGTAGGTGGGCTTTTTGTTTGCAATATGTAGAAACTGTGATGTTTGGTTTTCTCTCTTGGCGAGGTAGTCGGGCTTGTGTACTGTTTTGATCCGGCGGGCTATGCTGACCAGGACTCCGATCCTTCAAGCTGCAATCTTGTCAGACAGGCCAAAGGGGAGCAGTCAGACGAAAAGCACTTACACTCATAGGACTGTATGTCGCACTACTGACCGCGTAGGAGTGCTCAGGTAGTGAGGCACGATCCTATGGGCATACAGCAGAACTATCTTTATAGTTGCGGCACTGCTGTCTTCCGTATCAGGAAGAAGGGGGTTAGAAAAGGTACCTTCAAAAAAGGAGCACTACGATCGCCCAACCGTTGACCGTGACCGCCGACGTATTAACCATTACGATCGAAAAAGATTTGTTATCTCTCAAAAGCCTGATATAGCTTTGAGTACATACTTTGCGCGCAGCAG
>LUCH01008503.1:6572-18424 GCA_013368495.1 Paragonimus heterotremus | reverse complement strand
GTAGTATATTACGATCGCTGAACTCCACTGCACGTGCTTCAGCGTTTGAAAAGGCAGCGCTAGATCGGAGTCCAGACAACAGCCGCGCACAAATTCACATGAACGAATTATCGTGCTGGAACCAGATCAAACTCCTGTAACGCAAGTCAGTGAACGACTTGTCGGTAATCTGACAAGTAAACAGAGTACCGGATTGGTTTTTATTTGTGGCCCGTTGTAAAAATTTGGAGGATGCCACTACAGAGTTCAATGCAAGATACGTGGGCACGCGGTCGGTTACCTGTAAACCAATTCGAGGGCCGATGAAAAAGTTTATTGCAACAGGCAGTATTCATGATTTGCAAAGAGGTCGTCGATTGTGCATATTAACAGACAATTGCTGCGCCACTGATGTTCTGCGACGTGTAGAAAACAGTCCTAAAAAGAACACAACTTATTGGGCTTTTCTTTTTTTGGTAAAAACGTTACAGTTAAAACATTCATTCGCACAATCATTTGCAAAGTAAGATATTCCTATTTGCAGGTGCTATAGTAGAATGTCATATCAACGCTAAAGCAACTAGGATTGTTTGACAACGTTTGGTTTTAACAGGATGGCACAGCACCACATTATACACTACGTGTACCAACATGTCTGGACGATAGATCGGTCGCGGTAGACTATGTAGTTGGACCTCACAGCCGCCAGATATTACTCCAACGGGGCTACCTCATACGCCGTCTACAGAGAACGTTAACAAACACTGGAGGAACTAAAATTTGCCATAATCTTGGAATACAATACCATCTTTGCGGCCACTTTGCAGCATATACTGCTATCGTACCTAAGGAGACTGCTTTTGTGTAAACAAAACTGTGCAGAACATTTTCAGCAACTCTTGTAGATTTAAAGTTTATGTGCTAATGCTTCCTTCACTTTTTATCTTTGCATCACGATAATTTTGAACTGTCAGTTTTGGTTCATGTGTAATGAGTTATTGTGGAATGGATACTTTAGCTCACTACGCATTGAGTCATTATTCACACATATGCATTAATCTGACGTAATCTATCCCCTACCTGGTTGAAAACAGACATCAGGCGAACACTGATCAAGTCTTCCAAGTGGTATATCGCGGGTCAGGTAACCTTTCACAAACTGTCCGTCTGATAAACTTTGTACTGTCGAGGCTATCGGAATCAAGTTGCTCGACTCGATACTATGTCATCAAAAGCGGTTTGTTCAGTCACTGTACAATGGCAACAAATCCACCAACACGTGCGGTCAAACTAATCAACGAGTGTGACGTAACAGATCAATGAAGCCATCGCTAAGTGATTGAACGGTGGTCTAGTTTCTCTGTAATCAGTTCGATCGATACCTAGATCTAACTCTACTAACTCCCCATATAATCATACCGGCCTGAAGGTGTATTATCAGAAACATATACATGTATGTTTTTATAAAAAAAACTGTTGAGCATAAGTACGGAATATTTATTTCATGGTATATACAAACAGCTCTCGCATAACTTTGTCAACGGCACTGAAGCATATATCAGGAACATGTGACCAAGTGTGGCTAGTAGTGTCCAATAATATTTTCATGCTGCATATGGTTCACCTGTAAGATACAAAAATGGTCTTGGTGTGGGTAGTTGCTTACTCAAAGCAACCCATTGGTCGCATTCCGCCAATGTGTTCCGATTCCGGCATGATAGTCTGATCCATTTCGCGCACGACTTTTTCAAGAAAATGTAGGTTTCTAGAGGATAAGCACCTCAATCTGGATGACATTTCGGAATGAGCTGTTCACTCCAATCTCGATCACGCAACAAGTTGCCCTCATCAAGGAACTAAGGCATATTGACATAATGTGATAAGACATGTCTCAGTAACGAGACCATAAAACTGAGGCATGCCAGGCGTCGCCCATTGTTATCACAGCATAGTTATAATACATCACATCAGAGTCTCCAAATGGCGCGATGAACCTAAAGAAAAAGCACAACGTGCCACAGATCCTGAAGATGAATCGTTAGTCTTTGATCAGCCTTCTGGTGATTTGTAAATCTGTCTCGTTCACGAATACAGCTTTTTATCATTTATCGGCTGGTTAACAAAATATCGTGATAGCATAATCCGTTATGGAGATATCGTATTTCTACTGTCCATTTGCACTCACCGTCGCATGCTGGTTCCCAGTCCAGTATTGACTTTCAAGCGCTGAAATGGTAACAGAGACGTGTGAGCAGCCTGGTGTAATCGATCGTGGAATGTGGTGACCAAAACACTGGATCAATGTGGCCGAACGGCGTTACTGAGGATGTCCATACAATTCTCAAACCCTACGCTGTGGTTTCAGCGGCGTGTTGTGTCCGTTCGCCCACCGAATAGGTTAGGAGGTGTGACCATTCGGTAAGCTGTTTGGCACGGACTCCGGATTTTGCCTCTGGGACAGAGTTCCGGTACGTGTGGTGCATAGTTCTCCACACCACCTTTCGATCGGAACGGTTACCTGAGTGGAACGGAGGCGACCACATTATCACAAGCAACCTGGTGTGGTTTCAAGAGATTTTATTGACGATGTTTGTAGCTTGGTTCTGTTTTTGTGGCAAAGTTCATTTGAAGCGTTATGGTCAACTGAACAGTTGTACACGTTTCTGCGCTAATCGTGATGCACAGGTAGCCTCTGGACGACAGTCAAACAGGTTATTGTTTACCTGTTTTTGAAAGTTGTTTCAGACAAAGTGTGTTGTTGTGACCTCGGATCCACAGGCGAGTGTTGACCGTATGGATGGATGTGTACTTACCGGCTGTTCGCTGCGCCACATTCGTGTGTGTGGGCGTCGTACCCTACTGAGGGATCATATGATCGTTTAGTCAAGACGTCCGTTCAGCATATTGATTTATGCATTTCTGGCACTTTGAGCCCATCCGTGCATGTGATAGTTGCTTGCGCTTCATCCACTCAATACACTACATCGGATACAGTATACGGGGTACAAAAATACCCGTTATTTGGAACTTACGGAATTGAACACGTGGGTGACATGATGACGGTTTTAATGCAGTTCATTCAACAAACCATTTCAAAGTACTGACTGTTCTTAGTCGTCCTATGGGTTTGCCGGTCGTGGTGGGTTAGCAATCAGCAGAGGTAGCGTCGTATCGACTTTTGAAGTACAATCAAATGAAAATCCGACCCAGCCCCCTCTCCCCTAGTGTTATCTTTGTATATTCTACCTCCCATGTGTCCGACCCTTAATTGGACCTTTACCTAGATATTTTTGTCTTATCGTATCAATTTGTTAGTTGTGCGAATAGCCAGTTTGTTGTACTTTGTTTAAGTGGTGCGCAGTCACATTTTTTGCAGTTCGGCTAGTCCCCATTGTTTTTGAATCTGTCGACTGCTCGGAAGAACCCTGTTGGGTATATATGCCATATTATGTGGTTATGGTTCATCTTCAGCCCGTTCGGCACCAAAATGTAATATATTTCCCGGAAACGTTTCGTCAGTCAAAACTACTGAGGTTGTCCAATTATTCAATTTGATAATTTATTCGATGGTACCGCGGCATTGTGATCCATTGTCTTGATTATTTGGAATCGTCGGTTCATGGCTACGTGTTGCTCAATGTATTACTGGAAGTACGTACAAGCGTCATTAAACGTCCGTCGTGGTTGCGCAAACCATTTGTCAGTGCGTTCGGATAGTCACTGTTAGTTTGGGATTGGTCAATGGTAGCTTGTTTAACACTGACCCCATTCTGTTCTAACTTCCGGAGTTGCCGAGTCTTTCAACTGCCTGTCCCGAACAACCCTCACCCATTCTACACACAACCCGTTCAACATCGCGTCTAGCTTGTCATGCGTCTGAACTTGACGCTTTGACCTCAGTTGATCCACAACCTCGAACGACTGATGGCCGTTTTATACACGATCAGTTATGTATCAACACATGACAGTTGGTGGCGGAAACCGGTACACCGTAAGTGTTCTGATAACCCCCACTGTACAACCCTTTGTGACTAATTTTGCTTTAACCTGTTACGGTATAGCTAAGGTGATATCGAATAACTGTCATTAGCGCAACTTAGGGTGCATTCTAAAAGTTTTGGTCAGTTTGTCATACGGAAAATAAGGAACCATTGTCGATAGACGGTCGCAGTTGTCAAATTCGATAGATTTCACAAGATAAATTCAGCGTAGGCAACCATACCTAGCTCATCCTTTTTTGACGTGGATAAAGCACACACAGAAATCATCCATGTGTTACAGGGTACACTGTTGTTCTAATAGAAAACGTGAGCTCAGGGGTGCTATGCTCGACTGACGTTGAGGATTAACGACCGAAACAGGGTAGGCATATTTATGTAATACAGGAACAGGGGATTGGCTGCATTGAACAGGTTCATATGAGTGAGTATGCTCAATAACTGAAGATAAAGTTTCCTTCGAGGATGACTTAGTGGTTGTTTTCAGGTACAGCAGAGTATATCTGGCGAATGTTTATGGATAATAACTTAATAGTTCAAAGGCTGGTACACAGCAACAGTATGAGAACAATCCTGAGAAAGGCCACCATGGTGGTTGAAATGTAGAATACTACACCTTGCTCATAACATCGTGTTATTCTCAATCCACCTATCTGCATGATACATTCGTTTCAAAACGGTTTCCGATTGATGTAACAGCACGGAAACCACATGGGTCGCAAAAGTGACACAAAACAATCGTAATGTTAGTTTAACGAAGTCGGCTGAAAGAGTGAAAGTAGTTCTAACAAACAGAGTAAATTATTTTAGAAGAGACCCGATTGCAAAAAATCTGGACTTCATTTGGATTCGAACCAGCGGCAGAAACATGACAAAACGCAGCAAATGCCCCACCAGCTGAGTTACGAAGCCACACCGGAAGCTCAGAAATTCCACATTTCGACCTACTACTTATCAGAGTAAATTATGTTAACAAAGAGCCTTCAGGTTTTGTTCGAATACTTGAAGGCCCGGAAGATGAAATCAAAAAACGAGAACAAACTCTGTAGAGATGAGCTTATCAAAACAGCTTCGTCGGATGAGACAGGCTGAGATGACTTTTGAGAGAACCAGGCAGATCGGTTAGATTATTCCAAGATTGTGTGGACCCCCCCCCCCGAAGTTCATACGGATGAACGGACATTATACTGGATTCGTGACATAAATAATTTAAAACAATTGGTTCCCTTCATAAATTTGAACATAGCAGTAAGAAGACGGACAGTGGTAGATGCTAGCATTTCGTATTGCCTCTTCAGTACCAAATAACAATAACCAGGAACATATATATGACACTATTAGGGTGGTGGGTGAAGAAAATAAAATAGCAAATTAGTGGTTCATCAACACCGCAACTGTATGGCCTGCCCAAAACACACAAACCGGGTGTGCCACTCAGACCGATTCTGTCTATGAGCAATGCCCCACAGCACAAACTGGCGCGATGGTTGGTACAAGCTTTGACGCCATTAAAACGGAAATTTGACACATTTACCGTTAAAGACTCATTTGATTTAATTGAACAGCTCAATAACGTCAACCTAGCAGACAAAGTCATGTGTTCCATAGACGTTCAATCATTGTTCACGAATGTCCCATTGCACGAGACGATTGAATTTATATGCAGTCTGATCGAGAGTGAAGGTTTTGATATGAAAATTCCCACGGATTTGCTTAAAATGTCTCTACTACTGTGCACTGAGAATATCAGTTTTAGTTTTCAGAATGAGCCTTATCAACAAATAGACGGGGTCGCCATGGGGAGTCCATTAGGACCGATGCTGGCGGATTTTTTCATGCTAATGGTAGAAAGGCGAATGGCTCAAGACATTTCGTCGCTGCCGTTGTACAAACGTTATGTGGATGACATTCTCATGTTTGCGCAATCTTCGCCAAGCATCGATGAGATAGTGAACCGATTCAACGTATGTCACGCCAATTTGATAGTCACCTGTGAAGTGGAAAAGAACGGATGCCTACCGTTTTTAGACATCCTCATCGGTCGCAAGGATGATGGATCCGTGAAAAGAAGTTTGTATCGAAAGCCCACATGGACTGGTCAGTACACCCACTTTACTAGCTTTACACCAATGAGGAACAAGCGAGCATTGGTCAGAACATTGTTCACGCGTGCCAGACGCATCTGTTCATCAGAATGTTTAGCTGATGAACTCCGATCGCTTACAACGACGTTGCAGGATAATGGGTATCCGCTGAGGTTTATCAACAGACAGCCAGCAACGTGAAGCAGTAGACGAGGTTTCCACGGTTGGGAAGAAGAAAGTCTACATTGAATTACCATTCAAAGGTGACACTTCTTCACTTCGAACAACAAAACGCCTCGTCGCCTCCATCAAGCGAGCATACAATGTGGCTGAAATCGTAGTCGTTGAACGAACTCGTAAGCTACCGTTACCTTCAGTAAAGGGAGAGCAACCTATTGGCGCCAAATCACACTGTATTTATCAATTTGTGTGTAACTGCGGCGAAAGTTACATCGGCAGAACCGATAGGTGCTTGAACTCTAGGATGAAGGAACATCTACCGAAATGGGTTCAGGATATGATTGCGCAATCTATTCCCTTCGTCCCGGGATCACACAAACTTCCGGCCTCGTCTATCGCCAGACACATGTTGGCCACAGGTCACCGGATTAATCCTGAATCAACATTCAGGATTATAATGCGCTATGCTAATCCGCGTTTCCTGCGTTTCGCTGAGGCCGGTGCGATTAGTCGTCTCAAGCCAGCATTGTGTGTACAGAAACAATTATATGTAAGCCTTAGACTCCCATGGACCTAATATGTTTACGTTGTTGTTCTGCACCTAATTTGCTATTTTATTTTCTTCACCCACCACCCTAATAGTGTCATATATATGTTCCTGGTTATTGTTATTTGGTACTGAAGAGGCAATACGAAATGCTAGCATCTACCACTGTCCGTCTTCTTACATAAATAATTGGTCACATTAAAGTCTAACCAGATGATTATTTCAAATACGTTGCCGACTCAGAACAAGAATATTTTCATTTAATCTGAAATGCAGTTTTGAGTTGGTGAATTCTGTCGGCTCGGTTAAGAGTACTAATCATCAGACGCTTTCCCTAGGTGTCACGTCACCAATCAAAAATGTACCGTCAATCATGTTCAGAACAGTAATATCCTTTCAGTAGTTTGAACAGAACAGTCAGATGGCAAACACTGGTACCTGCTAACATTTTGTATTGGCTGGTCAATATCATGCGACCAGTAATACGGAAGCTTTTCAATTTGAGGTCCATTTTACTTGGGGAGAGAGTATGAACAAAAAAGGGCAACAAAAACCTCCAGTCCTGTGATCTGAATGACGGTCAGTGCAATTGAGGTCTGCAGCCCGGTAGTGAAGAACCGATATAAAATGCTAGCATGTCTACTAACTATTTTGTTCAGATTATTTATGTAATTGGATTACCGAGAAGCAAATGGATGTTGGTATTTAGGTTGAAAAAAACTGAAAGAATTATTATCGTTTTGCACACAGAATGTTCAGTTTCAGTTCAACGTCCACCCCAGGATATACAGTTCGTTCTGAAAGAAGGAGATGAGAATGTGAGATCTTTTCTTGATGTAGTTATGCTCGGCAAAATGGAAAGGTGAATCCAAAAATCCGTTCATGGGAAAAAATTGTGGATGTGGCAGTACAGTTACCCTCAAAGGTTGGTTCCATTGAATCAGAAACGAAAACCATACAACAAAGAAGCCATGTCCGTCATACATCACAGAAAATGGGTTACAACCAATCGGAACGATTCTGAGTCACAGTGGTGTTGGAAGGGATTTCCGGAACATAATATGAAATTACAAACACTCAACCAGTGATGAGAACAGTAACGAAAAAACTCGTTTTCATCCATTTTGCATTTAATAGCGTTGGATTTAACGAACTGATCAGTCGTAAGTTGACAACTGTACTGATCGAAACCTGTCATGCCGCACTGATTATAATTTCACCTAAGAGTTACCTGGTATGGGTGCCATTCCTTGAAGATAGTTTAGCAAAGTTTTCCTCGTCATTTTGTATTTATTCCCCCATCTACTGTTTTCAAGCCGGCTATATTGGAAAAACAACTCAGAAACCATCAGACAACATCTGTTAGCACCTTTCGAAATGGCTTTGCAGTGGTGTGAAGAAATCCATCTTGAGTGCTATCAAATTGTATCTGATCAACTGGGGTCATCAAATCATAGTCGGAATAACATACACGAATAGTTACAGACTGTCTGATGAACGTTGTCAGTCGAGCAAGTGGTTTCTTGACGTTTACGTATACGCCAAATGCTTCATGGGGCACACAAACATGAGGTTAACCTTGACCATAAATTGATAATGACGTTTACTCACTCTTGTATGTGATCACGTAGTGTATTACGAAATGTTTAAACCAGCTGACGCATGGAAGCCTACGTCATGTCGCGCCCGTGGCCATACAACACCAGTCGTCCATTATCCATACCATCTGTGGCAAGATAACCTGTACAAATTGAACTTCACCCATAATTGATCGCAGCTGTCACATTCCCATAGACTTTCCAGTCGGCCTCTCTCGAGTGGCAGAAGCACTAGACTCCAGTTTCGCTCTCATTATAGCTCATCAGTAGTGCATCTCTTTGCCACGGCCGGGACTAGAACCACGGCCACGCTGTTCATGAGGCAACCGTGTTTACCAATGTGCCATTGACCACATTAGGCATGACCGAATTATCATATGTGAACTCACAACCACTTTCTCTTGTGAGTAATGATCAGGTTGCCCGATCGTCTCGAAATGGAGACAAAGTTACTGTCTATTAACTCCAGTGGATGACTCCTCGACCAGGACTTCTCCCCAAGTTGAAATCATAAAAATCAGTAACTTGTTGAGGGGAATTTGATTAATGATGAGGCGATCGGGCAACCTGTAAATTTGGTGCTGATGAGTCAATACGAAATGCATGTATTTACCAGTTTTCGTGTTCTAATTTCTGAAGGAGAACGATCTGTTTTAAATATGCCATTAGTTTCTACACCGCTAAGTATTTAATGAGTATTTTCTGCGACACCACGAAACACAAACCCGTTTACCCATCGCGGAAGGTTTCAGTTGACGACACGAATTACAAATACCCATGGCGTTATGTATTCGTTGAAAATATCTGCAGCTTACTGTCTTAAATTATCAGTTAGGGTATTATATTCGAATAAGTATTTAGAGTGGTTTACCTCGCTTACAATGAATAGATGCTTACTAGGATGTGTATCGAACAAGAATTCACTTGTCTCATGGTTGTGCTGCGACTGAAAGGAGTTGACGACTATTCGAGTTCTCCTCCTAAGGACGAGAAATCGTGACTAGCAGGATGCATCACGACAACTGAACAGTTGGAGATAAGTTAACTGTATTCACTAGACGCGGCTTCCACTTTTGCTTCGTTTGTATTTAGTGCACCGACGCGTCATCTAACTCATAACGTTAGCAGTACGTATACTCACATAACCACACTTCAGGAACAGGTGGTTTATTTTTCCGATTGAACACATATGTCACATTGTGTCTATACAATCGGCTTTTAACTTAATTCTGGAATGATTCTTTGAAACTCTGTAAATAATCCACTACTTACAACAAAAATGAGAAACTTGGATTAATTATAAAGTTGGCTTTCTGTGATATACAGTCGCAAATTATATGTGAATGCACACTGGGATGGTTCCAGGAATACAGAAATGAAGTAGTTAGATCAGCTCAACCCCAGAGCTAGCTTCGACGCAACAGTAATAACAACTGAACTAGGCAAGCAAGTAATTTATCCGTCGAGCGTAATTGTACAAGTTATTGTCAGCAATGTAATAAAACAACAGTCATGAGAAATAGGTTTACTGACAATCACCACATCCTCCGCAGTTCAAATGAAAGTCCGGGCAGTAGTGGTGACGTTGCTTCTTTTTCACACGTTCAGGAATTCTTGCCTGCGCTGGGTCGATTGCAGATAATCTTTCAGTAACTGACTGCAAATCTGAAACAGACTCATAAACGAAACTTTCAGTCTCAGAAGATTTAACAGACAATATAAGAGACAGCTTCGAAATCTTCATACACTTAAGACCGATAATGAACAAACCAGAATAAATGACAAAAAATGAACATGAATAAGTTGCGGACTGCACATCTGTGAGTGAAAGTTCACATTCGCCAAGAATACGTAAAGCATGTCCGGAAATAAAAGATTCAATACTACCGGTGTCAACGATGAAGGAATGTTGGGGACCACCGTTAACAGTGAACGACTGTGTTATATAGTGCGTAGAATGAACAGAATAGGTAGAAATCACAGTAAGAACAATGGGTTGAAAGTCAGAATTCAAGTTATCATCGTCATAACTTGAATGTGTAAAAGAAGATTTCGAATTATGGCAAACAGATTGAATATGCTTACAACCACATGACTTACAGTCATTCCATTGGCTAGTAGCATTTGGATCGGGTGTAGGGTGATTATCATTAATTGTATTTCCAGTATTTACCTTTTCAGACAGCAGTCTATGCTGACCTTCTGATCGTCTCACGTTGTTGTTGTATAAAATCATCTGTTCATCTTTCACAGCAGCTTTGACATTCTGATACTGCTCGCATAGTGTTCTAGTTGACTGGAAGGTGGAATTCGAAAGCAGTAAAGCTTCTGTTATAGAGCATGCAAATTTATTCTAGCAATCAAACGGTCACGGAGTTGAGTATGTAATTGGTCTTCGAAATTACATCGAGCAGCTTGAGTCTGAATTTCGAGAATGAATTGTCGTAGATCCTGATTTTCTTTTCTCACGAGCGCATAAAATTTAGCTCGTTCATCTGCTTCAACGTTTATAGGTTGGACATGTGAAAGCAGTAGTTTCTACAGGGATTCATAGTGAAGAAAAATTGGTGAATCAGGAAGTGACAAGTTTTTCACCAAGCTGTACGCATCTTTACCAAGTACGCTGAGAAAGTGAGCGGCTTCCTTTTTTGCTTTCATCTCTATGCCTGTGAGACACCACATTTCGGAGCGTTCGAAATAGTCCTCGATTTCTCTCGACGAATTATGGATATTGAGAATTTCAAGTGGACAGGAATCCATCGTAGAAATCTACAGAAGTCCGCGACGCCAATTGTGATGGTTCCAGGAATACAGAAATGAAGTAGTTAGATCAGCTCAACCCCAGAGCTAGCTTCGACGCAACAGTAATAACAACTGAACTAGGCAAGCAAGTAATTTATCCCTCGAGCGTAACCGTACAACTTATTGTCAACAATGTAATAAAACAACAGTCATGAGAAATAGGTTTCCTGACCATCACCACACATACGCAATCAAGTTTATATATAAAATGTTACCGTGTACCAAAATATAGCAGTAAACTATTAAGTAATCCATGTATCCAACTTCAACAAAAATCCCATGAGCAACCTTCTTACGGCAACTATAACCATTTTTAAACTCAGCATCAACTCGAGGACGAGACAATTGCCAGCAATTTAAAACAATGGTTTCAAAGTTCATGATCATTTCGGTCATGAAACTCTTGAGCGACACCACTGAAAAACTGACCGGATATTCAAGGATGTCTCACTATCTTACCTTAAAACCGATGAACTTACCAACTACGGATTCGTTACAGTCGACCAGGAGAACATTCACAATTATTAGCAAATTGGTGAGAATGCACATCTGAGCTGTCAAGGCGAGGTTGCTTTGGACACCATCATCATCATCATCATCATCATCATCATCATCATCATCATCATCATCATCATCATCATCATCATCATCATCATCATCATCA
>LUCH01008502.1:10174-22532 GCA_013368495.1 Paragonimus heterotremus | reverse complement strand
CATTCGGGCTGCGAGTTGTTGCACCCTCTCTATGCACTGGATATCTTTTCGAAAATAGGGAGCCCACGCCTGCACGCAGTACTCCAGGTGTGGCCGAACAATGGCTTTGTATAGCGGCAGGAATACTTCCGGTTGCTTGCTAGACAAAACTCGCTTTAGACTAAACATTTCACTGCGGGTTTCATGTGCCGTCGCTGCACGCAGGGCTGAGGGTTTTAAGTCGTTTTGATTAATACTCTCAGGTCTCGAGCCTCTTCTACGCGTTCAATGGTGAGAGGACCCTGGGGGCCGGTCACTTCCAGGGGTTCGGAACTTTCAGTTAGCATTTGGCACTTGGCGGCATTCAATGGAAAGTCTCATTTAAGAGACAATTCCGCTATCGCCTTCAGATCCTGCGCTAATGTGGCACGATTTGTAGACCCTGCTATCTCGACATCATCCGCAAATACGAAACACGGGTTGCTAAGCCCGCTTACTAAATCATTTATGAACAGGAGGAACAGGAGAGGACCCAAAACGAATCCTTGAGGGGCGCCAATATGGGCTGTGCCTACCTCAGATAATCCGCTTCCAATCTTAACTTTAAAAACCCTGTTGTGTGGGAAATCCTCTACCCAGTCAATCACTAGGTTGGAGATACCAAACCACTTCATTTTGTGGATGAGATATCGGTGATCAACTGAATCGAGGGCTTCGCTAAAATCCAAGCAGCGAACCTCGACTTTTCAGCCTTCGTCCAATCGTCTCGTGACCTCATCCATGAAGTAAAAAAAATCAGATAGACATGATTTCCCTTTCTTAAAACTGTGTTTTGTGATGCTAAGAAGGCTGTTTTCAATAAGATACGTCGAAACATTGTCCCTAACTATCCGTTCTAGACATTTTCCAACTATAGTTGTTAGACTCGCTGGTCTGTAGTTATTTTGCTCGTCTCTCGAGCCTCCCTTGTGAATAGCGACCACCGTGGCTACGCGCCACTCATCTGGGATTTTCTTTTCCTATAGGGAAGTCGTAATCAGGTTCCATAGTGGACGCTGGAGAACTCCCGCTAATGGCTTAACAATGCCCAGATGAATGCCATCAGCTACTGCGGATTTTGAGGGTTTAAGAGAACCTAGGACCTTCCCAACTTCTTCCTCGGTGAGAACTATATTGTTCATTATGCTGTGAGGTCTGGACTCCATCAATGTTGGCAGAACCTTGCCCTCATCCCTCCTGTGAACCCCCTGGGAAAATGTACAGAGGAGGTTGGCTTTCTCTGTTTCATCGGTAGCTGGTTTACCCTCCGTTGTCAATAGGGTTCCCACTCCTTGCCTGCAGGCTCCCTTGGGTTGAACATACGAGTAAAAGTGCTTCGGAGCTGTTTTGCCTTGCGCGCAAGGCCTGCTTCAAAGCGGTATTTTGCCAGGCGCTGGGCCTTGCAGGCTGCATTTCTACGAGTTTTGTACTTTAGCTGGTTACAATGGCTTTCATTATTCTTGTAACCCCTCCAACATTTATTTCTGTTGTAAAACGCTCTACGCACCGTTTGTCTCCACCAGGACGGACGGTCTCGAGCTTTTTGGTATTAATGATGCGAACTGGTTCATGACTCTCCAAATATCTTCTAGAAAAGCGTTTCCCCCTCCGGAGCCCCGGACATACCGCATGCCACTTCTAAGAGCCCTGTGACATCCATTCGAACAAAATTGCGAACAACTTTTTTCAGGGGAGGGTTGTTAGTCGCGCGGACTTCGAAACTCAGAACACAATGATCTCTCTTCCCAAGCGGAGCCTCACGTTCCAAGTTTACAATACCCTGTTCATGTCGAGTAACTATAAGGTCCAGCACGAATGGTACATGCCTGTGTCGGAACCGAGTAGGCACCTGAATATGTTGACCTAACGAATTGGAGTGCAACCAGTCCAGGAATATTCCTTCGGGAATACCCGTCCTGGCTGTTTCATGGTCCCAAGAGATGTTCGGGAGGTTGAAGTCTCCAGCTGCCACCAAATTCGCTGAATCACTAACTAGAGCATTTAAGACATTCAGCAGAAGCTTATCTTCGTCATTGTCAGCCAGTGGTCCCCTATAGATTCTGCAAAAAAGCAGTCTCCTCTTATCCTCCTTAATGCAGCAGGAAACTGCCTGTACGTTCGGGGTGTTTACTGAGAAGGAGGCCTCCCACTGCTTGTGCTGATTGTTTACCAACAGCTAGACACCTACACCCGCGCGCCCATCCGTGCGGTCCTGTCTGCAAAGGGAAAAGTCCTCCGGAGGGAAGATCCCCAAAGCTAATTCCGGTTTTAGCCGTGTTTCAGCCACAGCTATGACATCAAAACCTTTACTACGTTCCTTAAGCTCCTCCCATTTGTTGCTAATGCTGCAGGCATTTGTATACCGAAACTGGAGATCCCTTCCATGCAGCATTCGCCCGGATATCTTCATTGTGTCAGAACTCCCCTCGCGTCCTTCGCCCGAGGGGACAGCCCGCTTTTTGAGTAGCTCTTCTGTCCAGCACCAAAACTTTAGGCTCCACTACTTCCTTAAGGTTTCCAACTTCCTCGACCACAGTAACACAACCGCTTTCCTTTAGCTCCGTATCCCTTTCCTTCTGCACTGTCTTCATCATTGGTCGGGCGACATCCTCATCAGCAACTGAACTGTGGCAGATTGCTTGACTCCCTTTTATGGGCCTACATGCAGGGGCAACCCCTTTCCCGTGAGGTTTGGCCTTAGTTGTTACCAAACTCGCAGCCTTTTCCGACCTTGCTCTACTAACTTATGTTTCCTGGCTCCCCCGTGTTCCGTTGGTTTTCTGTTCCGTCATACAGGTGGTGCTTACCTTAGCGGCGGCGGTTCTTCTACTTTTACTACAGCCAGCCCCGGACCTACCGCTACTTGTTACTGTCGTAATGGATGTAGTCATGGATGTGATCTTTTTATATCCAACGTACCTGCCATTTTCTCGTAACTCAACTTGTCTGTCGCACTGGATCAATGGAGTCGCCAGTACTGCCATATCCTTTACTTGGGCCCACAGTCTACCAGAAGCACTACAGGCTGTTGCTTTCGACGATAAAGCTTACTTACTGTCATACTCTGAGTCCATTTTATTGTCCGGAATGAGTTGATACCTACCTCGTGACAGTTCATGTACTCTGTCGGTCCTGTTGAGTACACAGTCCCTTTAGGAGACTCGCATGAACTCCATGAGTATTGGACGTGCCCGGTTTTGAGCTCCGTTAGAATTTTTTAGTCTCCAGCCACCTAATCTATGTATACGTTTGATACCGGTGGCTGCCGACGACCTGGCCATCCTGAGAATTTCCATCACCCTCCTTCTGTCAAGCTCTTTTCTGGTTTTTGCCTCTCTGACTACTGGCTCTTCATTGTTGAGAACCCGTATGTTACGGGATCTCCCCATTACTCTTTCGCCTGCAATACGCAGTTTCATTGTGTCGTCCACAAGTCCATCAATCCTCAACTTGAGAGCTGCTATCTCTTCCCTCTACTTTTCAATTACCTTCTCTATCTTACATTCCCTCTGCTTGACAGGAACTTCTTGAGCACTTTCTTCCTTATCAGTGCCCCAATGGCTTCCAGAGTCTTGTAGTAGTCGTGAGAAGACTTCCGCTAATGAACAGCAGTGACAGCAGACCCATTTCAACTGTTTATGCTGTCTATACAACCTTACTGCAAACTCGGCCAGTTTAGAGCGCCGGCTGTGATACCACTTTTCACAGTTATCGCACTGGATACCCCCAGTAACAGGCTTACGATACCTGTAGTCCCCACAATAAAAACCTAGGTCATCCATTGCACAAACTTTTTAACCGAGTTCGTTCAAAAAGGAATACAATACAATCCAGCGGTGCGACACTATGCAGAAGTGAATTACACAATAATACAAAAGTGAGTTATACAATATTACAACGACGAGATAATCAACAAAAGTGTTGAGCAATAACAAAAGCAGAATGCTATAACTAAAATCCAAGCAACCTAGGGAGATACTAGTGCATTCCTAAATAAAACTTATGTGACTAAGAATGAAGCTACACTAGATAAAACAACCAAAAATCTAAATAGCACGAGACAACCTACAGAAGGGGCTTCTGTTCGCTATATTCGTTCACCGTTGTTCGTATCAGTTATTCACGTCCGTATTCACTAAGATTTAGTTATAACGCGAAGCCCTCCGTCTGCTGTACTAGCCAGCGAATCAGCTTCCACAGGCCGCACTGAGCAGAAGCGTGGTAAACACAATGTTCTTGTGTGTTGGCAAGCTGGTGCGTCCAAGTCGACCATCAGCAAGAAACAGTGAAGATCTGAGCCGCTGATCGAAAACCTTAATCACACAACCGTCCTCCGGCTCAGAACATAAGGTACAAATAAGCCCAGGTGTTGCCACTGTCTCGAGTTCACTAGGTATAATTCCATCATCTATAACGCTGCACAAATCGAAAGGACGTTGCTCAGCCAGAATAAAGCTAATGGTCGTTTGTAGTGAAGACCCCTTTGCGGTCTACTTAAGCTAGGCGTGGAAGATAAACCCACGCTCTGCAGGATTCGCAGGCCTCAACGAGACGGACACCCTCGGTCAATCCGTGTCACGCTCGGCCAAGCAGAAGATGTTCAGGAGGCTCTCTTGACATCATCTTTCCTGTCCAGACTGAATGAGTCTTGACTGAGGGCAAAATCCGATTTCCCTCGGATGATCAGGGCGACTCCACGAACGGCATATCACAACCTCCAAAGTTGACGGTACAATCGAACGTGCAGTTTAGTTACACACAGAGTAGTGAAGATGAAGGATGCAAATGCATTGCACGCGCACAAGTACAACATCGACCAGTGGAAGCTTATCCAAGCCAAACTAAACCGAGGCGTAAGCGAATGCGGAGGATGGTGTACCTAACATTTTGTGCGCTCAGTACACTTGATCCAGATCTCAGCTTCCAGACTATTGCGAAGCATCCTCTTCACAAGAGATGTCCAGTGTACTTCAGAGGTGGTTTATGCTGAAGAACAACTTCCCACCTGACAGCTGACATCACGTAGATGAATCAAGGTCTGGGCGTAGAACGCCTTTTACTCTACACCTACCATGACGACGATTATGGCCAGGATGGCCAAGAAGCCGGAGGTTATCAGTAGCCCACCACCTCTCGCACAGCCAAAACACCTGATACAGCCGACCTCAGGAGGATCGGCTAGCTCGGATAGACCAGGTTACACTTCTGAAAATAGACATAATCCCAGATATAGGCACGCAGGCACACGAATCTGGCTGGTGGTGTATGCTTGCTAATTTTAGGTTCCCTAAAGAACAATGTGCATGTACTGCAACCGCTTGTCCACTCAAAGAAGCCCAAGACTGTGGGCCTAGCGGAGACATGGCTAACGCCGGATATATCCGATCACAAGGCAAAACTTACTGGTTATCCTATCTTTTGCAGGGATTGGCTAGCCGACAGAGGTGGGGACGTAGCGGTCTACGTTTGTGTATAAGTACGCGCAGCCCTGAACCGAGGCCCAACCCTGCCTTCACTTGAAGAGTCCATGTAGATAAATTTTACGACAACCCACTTATCACGAGTTATGGTCAGCGTCATTTATCGTGTCCGTCCGCAACCCAAGAATGGGATGAAGGAATGCACAATGCCAGTAGACGGCCCACCGCAACCCCTAGACATCGCGGTATTCTTCTAGGGGACTTTAGCCTCCTACTTGCGAGTCTCTCCAGGATATTAACGTCCGGCACCGCGGCCACTGAGTTCTAAAATTTCGTGCAGGAAGCAGGTCTCATTGGGCATGTCAATCAACCTACAAGGTGGAGGAGAGACACAGACCAACCCGATTAGACATAGTGGAAACTACTAAACCTCACATGGTGGATATAATCAAAGTTGGTGCGTCATTAGGTGCAGGCGACCACGCCAATCGATTTTCGCTTGATATGCGACGTCAAGATCACTCGCCCCTTACTGTCTGCCCGACGCAACTTCGAACTAGCCAACTTTCGTAATTTGCGGGAACATTCATCTCAAGCCAGCTGGCAACCACCTGAAGAATGTAACACAGTGGATGGACATCCAGAGCGTATTACCTTACACCCGAACATCGTGATAACTAGTTCAGTCACACTTTACACTCCATACCTCATTTGCAAGTCGCCTTGGCTCGGACCATCGACCAAGCGTCTAATGGAAGAGAAATGAGCCTTTGGGATGCATTTCTCCTTTAAGAAGATGGCGCCTTACATCTGGTACACAAATGCTAGAGTAATCAATGCACAACGGCGCTGCGTGTAATCGGTAGGACGTGAATATTCCCGTTATCTTTTAGTTAAAAAATACTTCGTAGCTATCAAAGTTGTTGAACATTTGTGACGTTTCGCAGAGTCTAAAATCCCAAAAATTTAATCCCTAGAGATTTCTTTGTTTCAATCTTCCGGTGACGTAAACAACAAATGTGCGGCTGTTTAATGGCATAGGGATTGATGGAAAAATGACGCAGAGTCGCATTCTACGTTATTTCCGAATTATGAAGGTAAAATATAATGAAAATTGACGTCATGGACCTGGAAACACTTGCTCCTATTTAAATTTCGGCGTGATTAACAGGAGAGCGCGATTATAATTTTGACAATCGAACTGTTGTTAAAACATGAGTATTGAGCTTTTTACGGTACTTAATACGTGAGAGACGCCAATAACCTACTTCAACGTAAGACAGTTCGCCTTGCTTCATCATTCCTTCGTATCACTGTTGTTAACTCTTCAACAAAATCGGGATGTACGCTGAAATGGAAATAAGGTGATCTGCTGAAAGAATGACATCGAAGAACACTCCCAGCCGGAAAGACTATGATATTTACAACGGCAATTTTGTAGTTCTCCGGTATGGTGGTTGAAGGCCGAAGCGAGCTGAAAACGGCCATTTAGCCGCGAAAAGAGATTTTTCAAAATTTTCATGAAACAGTAAAACGCATATTACGGGACAAATATACATGTTATCGAGTAGTTGCGTTGAAATGAGAAAAATCACCTATACCAAAAAATTGTTCATATTTGCTTTTATTTCGAAGAAAATGTGTCGCAATTTTTTTCTTGATCGATTTTATGTCCTGATAATGCTTGCATCGGAATTCCCTTGGTAGAATACTTAGGCGGGATGACAGAAACGCTCAATTCCGAGTGGTTATGTAGAGGTGATTGAATTTGTAATCCTGGACCACGTTGC
Organism: Paragonimus heterotremus; assembly: GCA_013368495.1. Taxonomy (NCBI): domain Eukaryota; kingdom Metazoa; phylum Platyhelminthes; class Trematoda; order Plagiorchiida; family Troglotrematidae; genus Paragonimus; species Paragonimus heterotremus. The sequence goes on along the minus strand of LUCH01008502.1, from coordinate 15,304 downwards.
GTTTAAATTGCATTGCACACGAAATATCGCAGCAATTCATAATTAAGGCTATGCCGCCTCGGTCGTTGGTTAATTATTCACCTGAATTATGTGTTCAGCTTGATTCCTATATAATATTCCCGGTGGGAAAGGGTCTACGTTTTCACCTGGTTGTTTCTAGTTACGGTATATTGTAAACATGGGTAACACTTCCCACTCTGTCGGTAACAACGTGCATATTGTTTTGTTCATTGCTTGTTGACTATCCTTGAATATAGCCTGCCACGTGTACGCGAGTCAGTGTTCATTTATCTGACAGATAATGACCGAATTTGATATTCATTATTTATCAGACGAAAACATTGACTCCCACTTCTACTACTTCAGCTACAACCCTTCTATCTTCGTATCATGGACGATTATGATTCCGATGACAGTTGGTGTATGGTTTCGTCGGCTTCAGACGATTTCTGCTTATCAGCGTTGATCACAGGTTATGTGAACTGGACAGGGGAGTTACTTGTATGAACGTAAACTACATAATTAGGCCTTGGTCATGGTTTAAGTGAACTGGATGGAGCAGCTACTACTGTGAATTCATACCACATACTTGGGCATTGATAATAGTCTACGTCAACTGGACGAAGTAATTGCTAAAGTGAACGCAAACCATATAATTAAGCGTTGATCACAGCTTAAGCGTTCTGAACGGGAGAGTTACTTGTAAGAACGCACACCACATAATGAGACATTGGTCATTGCTTAATTGGACTGCACGGAGCAGCTACTAGCATGAATACATGCGACATACTTTGACGTTGATCTTAGTTTCAGTGGACTGGGCGTGGCAGCTACTAGTGTAAACACATACCATCTACTTAGGCGTTGATCGTGGCTTAGGTGAACTGGCCGGAGCAACTACTAGTATGAATACATGTGACATGCCTAAACGTCTATCATAGGTTGAGTCAACTGGAAAAAACGATTCAAGCGTTTAATTCTGTCCACCCAAATGTGTCAGTCACAGTTGAGTACGGGAGTGAGAACAGTCTGCCCTTCTCGGAAATCCTAGTTAGGCGCCGCTCGGACGGTTCTATCGAACTTTCTGTGTACCATAAGCCAACATGGACGGGACAATACATGAATTTTATGAAGTTTCCTCCTGTTGCATACAAAAGATCTTTAGTACGCACACTGTTTTACAGAGCATCAAAAATAAGCTTCCAAGACAGATTACGAGCCGAGCAAACAGTGTTGCATGAAACGCTTGGTGCTAATAATTTCCCCGAACGTTTCATTCAGAAGTGGAGCAAATTCACCTCTAGGGAAAATACAACTTTGAACGTCCCTAAAAAAGATGTTCACATGAAACTCCTCTTCAAAGGATATAGTCTGTTTAACATCTTTGGTAAGATGATCAGCGCCGTGCTGAAACGGGTGTATAATGCAGCAAAGCTTGTCCTGCTCCCACAAACCACTAGATTACCTCTACCCATGGTCGAGAAACAAACCCCTATGTTTTCTACCGATCATTGCATCTATCAGCCTTCCCGCAGTTGCGGAAAAACATGCGTTGGTAGAACAGAAAGGATGCTTGAAACCAGGGCCAAGGGGCACACCCTAAACTGATTGACAGTTGCAATGTCTAACCCGCCAATGAGTGACACTCAGCGAGAACGAAACGCCGCTTTATCCATTACAAGGCACTTATCGACCACAGGTGGTGGTGTCAACACCGCATCTTCGTTTGAGACCTTGGTGAACGCTCACAACTTCTCAAGTATATTGAAGTATTGTTGATGAGCCATCAACAGCCGGCCCTATTTGCACAAAAACAACTGACTTTCAATCTTCGTTTACCGGGGGTTTGACCATGAGTGCCAATCACGATCCAGCCTAATTTGCACTTCTGACCGTTTCATTTAAGTCTTGTTTGGTGTTGTTTTCATGTTAGTCACACTTTTGCGACTGACGAGAGTGTGAGAAATGAATTCATATCTTAATTTGTGTCTTCTGACTTTTCTATTAAATTTATATAACTTACTTCGACATTATTGCATGCGTTGGTTATTCCGATTCATATGTCTTGCGCTGAGATTGGCAGCTGCTCCGTCCGGTTGACTTAAACCATGATCAACGCTTAAGTATGCAGTATGCGTTCACATTATTTGGTCCTCTCTTCAGTTGACATAAACTATGATCAATGCCTAAGTATGTAGTATACGTTCGCACTACTAACTGCTCCGTCAAGTTCACTTAAGCTATGATCAACGCTTAATTATGCCGTACTTATTCACCTTAATAGCTGCTCCGTCCAGTTGACTTAAAATATGCCAAACTGTGCTCCAGGCTTACACACCCATAACTGCCCCGTCCATTTGTCCCACCCTACGAGTTATGCCAAACCGTTCCCTATGCTACAACACATAGGTGGACGAGTGAAGTCAATAGAAACAGAAACACGAGGATAGAACCTTGAACTGTGTATTAGATAATTGTGGATAAATGTACATACTATCTCCATTTTTTCCAAGCACAGAATGTATCCTTCGGTTCTCATGTTATTAGTGTTCTTCCGGATGACTGAAACCGAGTATTACATGAAGTTTTCATCATCGTATCGTTCATCGCAAGTGATATCTGCAAGAAATCTGTGTATGAAGGAACTTACATTCTGCAATTACATCAACAGGATAGTCGCTCCAGTTGACGTTGACTCGCGCTTTCTTCGGCCCGTGTGAAAGCGTCACACTAATAGCGGACCGGTCTAAGTCAACAGTCGTTGTGGGTGGTGTGCTAGACTTGCACTCCGTTATCGCTGGGGAAATGCGAACAACGACTGAAGTAGATGGAACTGACAAAAATAAGGATTCGAAACGTGCACTTACCAGGCGACTGAGGTTGAAGCTGATTGCCACAGAATGAACACATTTATTTATGCCAGTCGGATACACTTGGAGTGAAAAATCATCTGATCAGTATCACAGCAATAGCCGTCCGTCGCCGCAGTGTCCACATGGTAGTCCTGTTGTAGGCTCTTGAACCCACCTCGGTTGTGTACCGCTTGTAGTTGAACCCATTGGGAAGTCGTGTAAAGGTAAACCAGTATTAGCACGCTCCACTATCTTACTGGCGAAAGCAATGATGGTGCTCAAGCAAGCCACTACAGTGCGGCTGTTGCAGTCATGCAGTCTTCCGAGTACATGACCAAGCGCTTTATAGTGGAGGTTGAGATTGGCTGCAGCAAACGGCCAAAACTGCCGGCCTACTAACTGCCGAATTGGCAAACTGTACTCTGCAAGCCACCGCTCATGAATGGGGACCTCAACTTTGTAGAGGAAAATGAGCACTACAAAACACCTTACCGTAGAGGAACAGATGTTTACGAAACACCAACAGAATGTGAGCGCATGGAAGCCACATTGTACGGCAAAATTGCATTCACATGTGAGGTGTACGCCATCGACGACAGAAGCGCCGCCATCTTGTTGTACTTGAAACTGCAATGTTCAAAGTAATCACTAGAGAAGTGCTTACCCGGCACTCAGACACTGTTTCGAAAGGGAGTCGTGGAGTCCGTCCCTTCAGATGCTTTTGGGCAAGGTGACCTGCGACCGTCGTCATTCTGTGAGGAAAGTTCTTCACGTACCGGTCAACCTTCACAACCTCACGACGGTCGCACACATAGGTCGTTTGTATTTCATACTCCCGTAGCAGCCGCTCACTGTGGTTCCATATTCTCAGAATGGCGACGGCTAGGAAGTCTCTTGGGTGCGTTCTCCTCTTCAACTGTCCGTTCGCGTTCTCCAGCCTATTAATCGTTCGATTGCCGAAGTGGACAACGCCGCCTTGAGCATGGATGTCCCACATCGGCTTGATGTACAGCCAAGTATACAACAAATAATTCAGAAACTTCTAATCCGTCCGGCAGATGATGTACAGATCACGTTTAGACCTACGGTTACCAGTGTAACAGTGCAATTTACTCTTCTTCATTTTCGGCCGTAGCCATTTGGTGGAAGAGAAAACAAATGCGAGAAGAGTTTGTCTTACAACAAATATAACGGACAAATTTAGCCCATTTACATGCTCACGTACGGTATCGCGCAAATGGAAGTAACACAGCAGGATGTCGCAGCCGAACACCACATGGGCTGTCCTCATTTGCGCAGCCATCTTATCCATGACAAATGTTTTCACTGCACTCGGCTCGCTCATCATTTTCCGAAAAATTTTGAAGTCTACGTAGTGTAGCATACTTCTCAATACGAACGTGCCCAGTACATCACGGACCGGCCGTGCCCCGTACCGCCCGTCACCAAGAACTTATATAACCTCCAACTTTGAAAGTATGAGGAAATATACGATGACATACTTGTGCCTGTTTGTTCCATGAGTTGCATCCACATTCGTAACATGTGGGAAACGTGGGAATAGTTCAATCTGCATTCGCTGGGTGAAGCAGATATGCGCATATCGCATGCCTTCATCCCTTAGAGAGCGCACCACACCGATCGCACGAATTACCGACGACACCTCATCAAGGTTCTCTAACGTTCCGTGATCAATATCACGTAACGAACTCACTTGACATTGCAGGTTTTAACTTGCGGCGAATGTTACCAACGCCAGCGGTTGTGATAAACATCCCGTAAACGTCTGCTACATACTGCTTAATGTCGACAGTTAGTGTGTTATACCGGAACAGTCTCCTACATTCGTTCAAGAAGTCTGAATACTCTAAGTTCGAATTTCTCTCCGTGTTGTTTCATTGATATTGAACTGTGTCCGTAACCTAAAGGCTTCGTGAATTACGAATTAACTTATTCTTATTCGCTTAGTCGTCCCAGAGATGGTAAAAAGATCCAGCTGTTGATCTTGTGTAAACATTGTACGCGTCAGGGATCACGCCACGCAGTGTCTGCTCTGCGACACATGGTTTCACACCTTGTGTCTAGGCATGTCGAACGAAGTTTACAAAATGTTGACAACAACACAGCTAGACTGTATCCCACTTGTTTGTCATTGTTGTAGAACTGCAAGGCAGCCCCCCAATTCTAAAACGAACACCTTACCAGTGGATGTGACATCCCCTGAGCCACGGGCTGTAGCCAGTAATGTTAGCATTGCAAGTGTTAGAGACACAGCATC
>LUCH01008501.1:0-18326 GCA_013368495.1 Paragonimus heterotremus | reverse complement strand
ATGACCCCAACTAGGAGTGAGTCTGGGTCATGCAATGCCAGTCGAAGCCACAGAGCGTCACATTTATCAGAGGAACGAAAACCACCGATAACCGTGGGTGTTGAGAGATACTGGTCGAGGAAGATAGCAGAACCCCCCATTCTCCATCGGGTGGAGTCAGCTCGGTAAACTGGTTACCCGGGGACACAGTTCACTGTCATTGATTTCACCTGTAAGCCAGGTTTCCGTGAGAGCAAGTATTTGCGGTATTTTGTCATGTATTAACTGACTGATTTCCGGTAGTTTGTTGAACAAACTCAGACAGTTCGTATACATGCAGTTGAAGGCTACTTCTTCACGTGACTTGACGAGAAAAGAAACAGAAGACTGTGAGGAAGAGCTTGGGGAAGAAGACCTAGAATTGAGGAAGACGGTGGGGTTGGGTTCGGTCTGTGCCGCCGAGTGGGTTTGTTGGACCTCTAAATGAGGCTGTGGACGCGACGTCACCACTTGGGCGTATGTCATCGATCCCACAGGTCGTTTGACACGCATTCTCCGTGTCGCGACCTGCGGCCCCTGCATTCCTACTAAATTCCTGTTCTTCGGAGGGCGTTTGGGAGTTTTCACACACGGGAAATTTGACTTTTTAGCCTGTTGAATGCAGGTGTTAAAGGGGGCAGTGCGCGCTGTTTGATATGACCACCGGTGTAAATACCCTGTGAGACGGGCCAGTAATGTGCTTTTTCAGTCGCAGGCGCCTTTGGAGACGCAGGCGCCGGCCCCAGCAGGCCTCTCTCGTTTCTAATTCTCGGTAGGAAGAATTTTTTACGGAGCCTATTGGTGGTTTTCGGCTTAGGTAACTCGGAGGGCAGCCTTGGTGCGGTGTCATCCACAGTGGTGCTGACGCTTGAGGAATCAGCCGTGGGGATGGCAACTACAGAAGCGGCATCCCCGCTTTCTTCCACTGGCACTTTGGCCTGAATGTGCACCACTGGGGCAGAAACTACAACTTTAGTCTCAAGCTGTAGCTCCTGGCCCGACATGATCAATGACTTCGTTTTGACGCGCCGCTCGCATCTTGCTCTCCCCTGTTGAGAGCGATCGAACGACACACCTTGCAGGTGGACGTCAGCGGACCTCAAATCCGCTGTATTTTCCACCACGTTCTCAGGACTAAGCGTAGCTGGCAAGGATACCAAAAGGCCAAGTGATCTTTTGGTTGTCTTGGCGCGCAGCCTGCTCGCCAGTACAGGGTTGACATCGTTCGAGGAGAACAAAGAACTTGAAACTAACTTAGCCAGCTTGGTCGGAGAAGACGTTGAGGGAAATCGACTCCATAGGACAGCTCTCCTTTCTCTGAGAACTTTCTCCTTCATGTTAGCAGCTACCTACTCTATCTGTGCAGTTGACAGGGCAACTGCCTTCTTGGTGACAGCAACTCCAGGGACAGCGACTGCTATGTACTCGTTTAAGGACTGGAAGTCCAACTTCATTCCTGTCAAGGTTCGTTGGTACTCCTCCAGCCTACTGCCCATGGAGGAAATGGGGGTCAGACTGTGCTGAGCAGAGTCCCGCATTTACAACCGCAGGTTTTCTGTGTCGCTTCACTTTTCGTGGGGCGCCCTTGAATAGTCAGAGGCACAGTGGCACCCTAGTTTTCGTTAAACCTACAGCTCATGCATATAAAGTTTAAAGCTGAAGAAGCAAGTTGTTGGTACTGGTGCTCTTTGAGGCCAGTGCATTTGAAGTGGTACCACTTTTGGCAATGGTGGCACTGCATGCCGTTTTGTACGAACATTTTGCACCCGTACCGGCCACAAATACTCACCTCATTGATTGTTCGCTGAGTCCCAGCATTGCAAGATCTAATTTGGGTTATCGTTTATAGGAACAGATATAACAGAAACACATACAATGGAAACGGGTACAACGTAGCCCGAAATTTCAATGAACGTGTCATTCGGTGACGAATGGCAGTAATTATATGCAATCGTTTGACTCTCAGGGCACCACTAAGACAAAAATGTGAATACACAATAACAGCAAGAAAATTTGAATCAGATTTCGAGTCACCCGCGTGAACATGAACGTAGGCGGAAACATCCGCCAAAACGTCATGGTGATGGCCGAGACAACACATATCGGACTTCATCGACTTAACTGAAACATTTCATGCAGTTTTCTAGAATGGTTTTCAAGAGCATTTCGGATATCGGCACGATAAAGTTGAAACTTTTCCAATCGAAAACCAAAAGAATAATCTGGGTACATAAGTAATTTTGATCAGAATGGTGACGTGAACACAACGGCGCAACATACATTAAAGTACGTTTTGGTTTTGCGTGCGCCGTGTAGGCGGTGGTGGCTTTAAGAAAAAACGATTCTACGGGCGGATTACCCATGTTCAATGCATACAACTTGCAGGTCCAGGGGCTGTTAAGTATGCTTCTACCGGATACAAAGCGTTATCTTCTTCAGGCTTTCAAATAGGCGCCATCAAAATTGTCAACCAATGGGCATAATTTCTACGACCGATGACCACCTGCCCAGCAGCACGCCCTGTTACGCAATTCAAATTCAAACCGTGCGCGCTTGCTGCTTCCGACCGCAAGTTACACCATCAATCAACTAAACGGCTTCCAAAGCGGCCCCACCGGCCATTGCATACTCGGACCACCATTTAAACAAATTGTGCACCATGAAGCAGACAATAGTGATGAAAGAAAAGATAATACACTCTTTGTAACTTCTGTTTAACATCTAGCTTTTTTTGATTAGGTAGCTATTGGTGGTTTCAATAAACCACAAGGGGATAGTGGGTAATTTTTAGGGTAATTTGCCCAAAAAATTACCCATTCATTGAGTGGGGAAAAACCACGACCAGCGCATTGGTGATACAGAGACAAGCGGTGATCCGCAGAATGGCAATGGCAACACGAAAATTAAAGTCCCAACAACAACGGGTTTCTTAATCGTTCAAACAGTTAAGTCAAGGGGGAATCAAATGTCACAGTTCTAGGGACGTTCACATCATGCGGAACACGTTTGTAGCAACCCTATTCGTTTTTGTCAATTAAGTTAGAGCTACCAGTGGCTTGGGTAATTTGTTTGCTTATAACTCTTGTATGTACTTAAACACGTGTTTAACCGAGTAAAGATACCGACAAATACCTCGCGCACGCTTGTCGCTCCGCCCTGTCATCGCTTCGTATTTGTATCCGTTTACATTCGTGTTGACCTCGCGGGTGGACAAAATACACCGTCTACTCCCTGTATTATTCTGTGGAGTCTCCTGCCTTTTTGCTCTCTCGTTACATAATGTTCTTCACACCTGTTGTGTCCATTGGAAACATTAAGCACTTGTCTATTATTTGAACGAATACACAGTTCGTCCTCGCACGCCTCATTTTCTGTTAGCACGTGGTCGTTGACACCGGGAGTTAACTGTGGCAGCAGAGGATTTTTGATATGTTGCATAAACCGGATCTGCTATATTCACTCTCTTATTCATGAGGAGCGTTAGTCTAACTTATAACGAACGTAGTGTGGTGGAATGTATCGTAGACAATCATTGTAGATTAGTTTGTAACCTTGTTGATTCACTTCTTGGTTCCACTACACAACTGGTGAGACCTCTTTGATTTCTTTTTATCCTCTGCTTAAAATTTCGCCTTTTTGCATACTCTCCGAAAGGTCTTTTTTCTCTTTCATTATTTACTCGGTTCCCTTTTTGTCAGTGACTATATTCCTTGAACATGACTGATTCCGAACCAGATCCTACTGCCGTGAAAAATGCAGTTTATGTCAAACTTTCCGAGTTCGGTAGCCGCGATCTTAAACTTTGGTTTGCTCAGGTCGAAGCCATCTTTGACTTTGGAGGGATACGCTCACAAAGGTCAATGTATAATTTTACAGTTGCCAGCCTCCCAGAGCAAGTTGCCGACCTCATCTACGCTCGGCCCAGTGTTAACCCGTATGATACTTCACAGGCCGCCATCACTGGACAAACCGTAGCATCCGATGAGCGGAACCTTTGAATCTCTTGGCAGGAGTAGAGTTTGGCAATAGAACTCCTTCACAACTCCTCCGTCACATGACACAGCTTCAAAGCAAATATACGGTGAATGGACATATTCTGCGTGAGTTGTGGCGCAAAAATCTGCCGGACAATATCCTAAAAATGTTGTCTATACTCGACAAGGATACGCCGCTTCAAAAACTCGCAGAGTTGGTTGACCAAGTATACAAGAGTTACCAAAGCCGCACTGTATATCATGTACGCTCACCAAAAGCGTCGTCAAGCCACAGCTGGCAGACGGAATTGGATGCACTGAAGAAACAGTTTTCCGACACGACCGTGCAGCTCTCTGTATTTATCAAACAGCTGACAACACAATCAGAAATCCCTTCCTATTGCCACCAAACCCGAAGCCGTTCACGCAGACGACCAGTTGATCCGAACCTATGTTATTGTCATTGTCAATTTGGTTCTAAAGCGATCCGTTGTACCAGGCCATGCAGTTTTGCTCAGCATACTTCCCACTCGAGAAACGTGGAGGCCGGACAGTAATGGCGGCGGCCGTTCATGGTTCCTCAAACTGTCGCCCATTTTATGTGTCCGACCATTCGAATGCGCTGAATTTTCTCATTGATACGGGCGCAGAGGTTAGCGTTATTCCAGCGTAAAGTGACAAACACAACCTCCAACCGGTATCGTACACACTACAGGCTGCTAATTGTTCGACGATTCCAACATACGGTGAGAAGCTACTCACTCTGGATCTCGGCCCTAGGCGTCAGTTTCCCCGGAGATTTACGGTGGCAGATGTTCAACGCCCGATCATTATGGTAGATTTCTTATCATCTTTTGGACTCATAGTAGACGTTGATAGTAGGAAATTGATTGACAGCAAGACCACCTTGTGCGTCCGAGACAAAATCACATAAGTCATTTCGATTGGACTGCAATCGGCCTTACCAGATAATGGCTTTGCAGCAATTCTTCGACAATTTCCACAACTCATCAATCCGTCTAGTCTGCCATCACCGCCTAAACACGATGTTTTTCACCACACCGTCACCAAAGGTCTACCTGCCTTTGCACGCCTCGAACGTATGCCACCTCACACACTCAAAGTGGCGGAAGCAGAGTTTGAACATCTCTTGCGACTTGGTATTATCCAGCCAGCAGATAGCTCACGGTCCTCACCTCTTCACATGATGATGAAAAAATGACTGGTGGTCGGCACCCCTGCGGTGACCACCGGGCCCTTAACAACGTCACCGTTCCAGATCGATACCCCATCCCTCACATTCACGACTTCTCGAATGGGTTGAACAGGCGGACTATCCTCTTCAAGAAAGATTTGGTTGGAGCCTACCATCAAATCCTCGTGGCCCCGGATGATGTCCCGAAGACCGCAATTACCACCCCGTTTGGACTCTATGAATTCGTCCGTACGCCATTTGGCTTACGGAACGCCGCACAAACCTTCCAAAGGTTTATAGACCAAGTGCTTCCCGGTTTTGACTTCGTGTGTGTTTAGATTGACGACGTCTTAGTCTCGAGCGAAGACATGTAACAACACGAGTCACGTCTTCCAAAGATGTTCGAACGGTTTACCCAATACGGTTTGACATTAACCTCTATGTAGTGCATTTTCGGGGTTACCTCCATAGATTTTCCTGAACATCGAATCGACGGTAACGGCATTCGACCTTTGCCCGAGAAAATCAATGCTTTTGAAGAGTATCCATTTTCACAACCCCCGAAAAGTCTCCGACGCTTACTAGGCATTGTGAATTTATATTGTCACTTTATTCCACGGTGTTCGGAGTTGGTAAAACCCCTCACGGACATTTTAAAAGCCAACCCTAAGCAATTTGTTTTGTCTCTTCAGGCTAATACTGCGTTCGATGTAGCCGAAGAAGCTTTATCCCAAGCCACCACACTAACACATCTGAGGGCAGATGAACACTCGCCGCTAATCTTGGAGACTGACGCATCTCAGTCGGCAGTTGGCGCTGTCCTACAACAAAACGTGAATGGTGAAATCCAACCTTTGTCCTTTTTCTCCCGAAGACTTCAACCAGCGCAGATGCGTTACAGCACCTTTGGTCGTGAGTTGCTGGTCATTTACCTTGCTATTAAACACTTTCGACATCTGCAGGGTCTCAAATTCACCGTTTTTACTGACCACAGACCACTTGTGTTTGCCTTCCGTTCCTCTCCAGGTCGGTACTCCCCTACATAAACAAGAAACTTGGATTTTATCTCCCGGTTCACCATCGACATCTGTTTTAAAGACGGTTCCAGCAACTTTGTCGCCGACTTCTTATCTCGTCCGGATGTCAGCCAATTATCCACAAATGTCACTGATCTTCTGTAACTCGCGGAAGCCCAGCTTAATGACTCAGAACTTCGCCAAATGTTTGCCTATTGTTCTCTGAATCTACGTGATATTCCCTCAACCCAATCAGAATATTCAGTTACATGTGGCATATCTACCGGCAAACCTCGACCGTTCGTCCCTTTCACACACCCGTTTGATGTTTTTAGCCGCCTCCCCTCCCTATCACATCCGAACATACGTGTGTCAGCGAAACTAGCCACCCAGCGTTACATTTGGCCAGGCATTCGTAGGGATTTTCGCAAATGGGTTAAACGCTGTTTGGAATGTCAACGCAGTAAAGTTCACCGTGGCATCATCACTATCACGGAAACGTTTGCCTTACCCGACGGACGCCCCAAACATCCATCTTGATATCGTTGATTCTTGTCCTCTTTCCAACGGTTACACATATCTTCTAGCCCGCGTGGACGGATTCACAAGATGGCTCGTTGCCGTTCCGTTGAATAACACGTCAATAGATACCACTGCACACAGTTTGTCGACTCGTGGACTTCGAATTTTGGCGTTCCGGCTACAATCACAACTAACCGTGGATCTCAGTATACTTCAGCTCTTCTCCGTGACTTGATTCGCATTCTAGAATGCGGGCACATAAAGGCCATTGAGTACCATCCGTCGTCGAACTACTCGGTCGAACTGTTCCACCACCAACTAATGCACCCTTGATGGCAACATCGGCGGGTAGCAAATGGTCCGATCGCTTATCTATTAGTCTTTTTGGCTTGCAAACCGATGTAAAGGAAGACCTTGGATGCACTCCGGCAGAGCTCCGTAATGATTGTACATTACGTATTCCTGGAGAATTTCTTTCTAATTCCGCGGTATCCCTCAGTCCTGACGCGACTTACCTCAAGCGTCTAAAGAATCACAAGCGGCATGTTCAACCTTCGCCCCCATGGAAAACATCGCATCAAGAACAAATCCACCGTGATCTGCGTACTTCGTATGATGGTCCTTTCAAAGCGCTTAACCGCAAAGACATATTTTGTCACTAACAGAAACGAAACGCGCCATTCGATGGGCATTGACAGGTTGAAGGTTGTTTATGTCGATTGCAATTCACCATCGCCGTCTCGTCATTCGGGCACTACATATGCAGGTGATTCCAGTCACCGTATGCTAGATCCGACTACTGACTCACAAAATCTTTCCCGGTCAACCACTGGAATCGAAGTAAGGATGGGAAAATGGGTACAATTCACTAACTAGTGTTCATAAAACTGCAGTGGACGTAAACACTGTACAAAACTCAGGTGTGAACACGAGGTTAAGTGTCATAAAAACTGAAGCAACTGACTCACAATAGTTCGTAAAGATGGCTTGTTTAGGGTTTTACTGCAGTGAACGAAGGTTTCCAATTGATGCGATGTGTCGTGAGGCTCCCAGAAGATTCTGGGTTCACAGAGAAGATGATGGTGACGACGGATAGATTCGGAGATATGCTGAAATCAGTGGGTGACTTGCTTAACGTTTAACTTTTCAGAAATCAGTACATGAGAGACAGCGGAAGCAGAAAGAAGACGGGACTGGCGACTTTAGAGGAAGATTGTGTACTATTGATTCATTCCTTTCACATTGAGTGAAAGCTAAATGTACATCTAAAACTGGAGAGTGCAAGGTGTGAAGAACAAAAAAGAATGAAACACAAAGTACTGTACAAAGAGCAAATGAACGAAATTGCGTTGCATGAACTGTAATGGTCAAGAGGAGTTACTGAATAGGCCAGGTAAGTGCGAGTGTAACTAACCAGGATATCAGTGATAACGAGACGAACGAACGAGACAAAAAGTTACAAAGTTCTAGCAAGTTATGGTAATCAAAAGGATTTGACTCACAGAAAATGTTCCCAGGTGTTCGAGATGACCACAACAATATTGCAAATTACCAGTATCCGGAAGTGGGTAATATCGCAGAGTTGCCGTGGGCTGCTGAAGCGCGACCCGAGATGAAACGATGTTCGTAGTACAACGGAGTTAAAAAATTGCATGATAGATCCGTGCAATATCGTCAGACGACTGTACAACGAAGAGAAGAGCAGATCGACGTTCACAAAGTTTGTGTTTTACTACAAGGTCGCTTTTATCGATTTTAACAAAACGCAAAGGTGATACAAAAGATTATTGTACAGAAATGAAGCATTGTTTGCAAACACAAATAAAGAAACCTCTACAGTCCTCCCCCTCCAGAGCATTTGTGGAGGATAAATGCTGGAGTATTGTCTGATAAACAAGAATAAGTGACATGAAAGTTATTAACGAAAATGGGCTGATAAAGCAATATGCCTTCTGGAACGCGTAGTTGAATGGAGTGGGGACGGACGAGGAGAGGGGTTTGATGCTGTATGAGTTTGTTCGGTAGACGAATAGGAAGGAAGCGCTTTTTTTGTCAGCACTGTCAATTGTGGGTGGGGAGTTTAATGTGTGGGGATTGAAAGGGATATGTGCTTCAGGGTCCTGTGGTTCGGTAACATGAGTAAGTGAATAGGAGTGAGATTCCTGATGCGTTTCAACGTAGGCAGGCTTAAGACGATCAATGCTCACGGTAACGTGCTTTACAGAACGTTCGATGGTGAAAACCTTGCCCATTTCGCGAAACCACTTTGAAAGGACCATCGTAATTGATTGAAGTAAGCGCCAAACTGCGTCACGACGAACGAAGACGTGAATGCAATTCATCAAGTCCTTGTTCATTTGTTGAGACAGGAATGCTGTCGAATAGGAATGGCACGGAGTGCTTCCGAATACAAATTGAGACGGTGTGCGTAGTTTGTTTGATCTGTTGTAGCTTGTGTGTTTTGGTTGGAAAGATCACATAGGAGACGTAGCGTTGTTCCGTAGACTAATTCAGCAGTGGAACATTGTATATTTTCCTTAAGGACGGATCTTATGCTTATTGGAGTGGGTGGTTAGCGCTCTATCCAACTCTGTGTCGACTGCGCCATGGGTGAGGCTTTCAACTGTCGGTGAAAATGTTCACCGATCCCATTAGCACCAGGATGGTAGACAGTTGTCTTGATGTGGTCAAAACTCACCAGATGAGTCAAGTCGCGGAAGATGGCTGACTGAAATTGCGAACCTCGGTCTGTGTTGCCAAAATTGGCAACACAGTGTTGGATGAACGCCTTGGCGATTGTCTCAGACGAAATATCGCTAAGAAGGACAGCAGTAGGCCATCGTGTAAATCTGTTCATGCCCCTAACCAGGAAATTTCCACCGTTTTATGGGGGTAATGGGCCAACCGAGCCAACATGAGAGAAACGTGAGAGAAACGTGCGTCTGTAGTGGGGAAATTTCCAGGGAGATGATGGTGTGGCGATGTACCTTGCTCTTTAGGCAATGAAGGCATGAGTTAATCCACCAGCGCAAATCTTTGTTCACGTTGGGCCAAACATAACGGGCAGCAATTCGTTTGAGCGTGGCGTGGACACCAGGATGGGACAAAGAGTGAAAATGAATAAAAGGGTAGGATTGGACGTGGGATGCTTGTGGAAGTATCACATACACAATAGTGGATTCGGAAGAAGGTAAAGGGATACGGGAACATTCGAAAGATGAGATGCAAATGGACGGACAATCGGGATCTGACCTTTGAATTTCGGCGATTTTCTCCAGACTTATGGCATACAGGTTAAAAACTGCGTTATCACGTTGTCGTGAAAACGCATCAGCAACCACATCGGAGTTTCCGTGAATGTGTCGGTTAGCTTGCGCGAGTGGTAGGTTCCGGAAATAAAATGATATCGGTCGTAAATCGTCGCCGACGCATTGCTGAAGCATTGGAGTGAAGGGGATCAGATGAGCGACTGACTCTGGATTGAAGTGAATGAGGATTGTTGCGTTGATATTCGCTTTCTTCACGTTGTTGAACGCTTTTAGCGCCTCAGGACTTAAAATAACGTCCGTTTTAGAATTACAGAGCAGATCGGTTGACGGTTTCAGAAGCTGTGAGGAATAAAGCGACGATAATAGTTAACAATTCCGATGAAACGTTGAAGCTTTTTGATGGAATCCGGAATGTGATATTCCTTTAGCGCCTGCACCTTGGTGCCCAAAGGGTTGATGTCACTTGCGTCTATAAAGTATCCGAGAAATTCGAGGGATGAGACGCCAAAAACACACTTTGGTAAATTGATGGAGGTGCCGTATTGATTCGGGCGTTCCAGTAAAACACGAAGATGTATTTCATTTTCTCAGGGAGAACGACTGGCTACCAAAACATAGTCGAAGTAAACAAAGACAGAATCCAAACCGCGTACAACTTGACCCATAAAACGCTGGAATGTTCGAGCCGCATTTCGAAGTCCGAATGGCAGTCGAAGGAACTCGTACAAACCAAATGGAGTTGCCATCACAGCCTTTGGAATCGCTTCTTCAGTGACGTGGATTTGATTGCATGTACGGACCAGGTCGATTTTAGAGAAAATGCGCTTAGAATGAAGATTCAAAGAAAAGTCATAAATGTGTGGAATGGAATAACGGTCTGGCACGGTAGCATTGTTGAGTGCTCAAAAATCACCACATGATATCAAATCGCCTGGTGTTTCCTTAGAGACCAAATTCAAGGGGGAAGATCGTGCGCTCTTGGATAGGCGGATAATACCAAGCTGAAACATGTGGTCAAATTCCGCTTTAGCAGTTTCCAGCTTTTCGAGAGGAAGACGTCTGGGGCGAGCGATTGTTGGTTGTCCTTTAGTCAATATGGTATGTTTCACGTTGTGTTTCAGAGAATGCGGATGATTCGATGGACTGATGAGCTGCGGGTATTGCTGGACCAGTTGAGAATATTTCAAGGGCGCGGGTACTGTCATATGGATTCCGATGGAATTCATGTTGGTTAGTTTACCCTTAGCATTCAAGGAAGTCAGGCCGTCCAAAAGCATGTGGTGTTGAATATCTACCAAGAGGCCAAAAGGGGATGAGAGACTGGCGCCCGGAATTGCGATCTAAGCGTCTGCCACCGGAAAATCCAGCGGAATTGACGTCGCAGTCCAAGGTCAATGGTGAGTGAACGTCGACCGTACGTTTGTATCGGTGTTCCGTTAGTTGCTTGTAGGGAGAAAATAGGCCGAAAACGTTGGCGGTCACCTATGGCGCATGGTATCACACTTACCTCAGCACCGGTGTTGACTAAGAAATTGCAGCCTGTAGATTTGTCAGGAATGTAGGATGGGCGACGTTTGGAGGAGATACCAGGCACAGCCGTCGCCATCAATAACCGGTCACTGCGTTTCCCTGGGATGTCGGTGAAGTAGTAAAGGTGCAAGGATAAGTACACTTCTTGCCTTGGTGACCGAACGTACGGCGATACCAACAATGACTGTGGACTTCGTGTGCTAGTGCTGTCAGACGCCGAGAAGGGGTTTTAGATCTGTTGCGTGGTCTGTGCGATCGAGAGTGTAAACTACAAACCAGTGACTGGAACTGTTTGGTCAAACACTGTACTTGATGACGCAGGTCGTCATAAGGCTGGCTGGTAACAGTATTCATCGGCTGGGGATCACGCTGAATATCCAACATTTTATCGGCTGCTTCTGCAAGTTCCTCTCTAAGCACAGCACTGCTGAACGTAGCCAAAATCTCACGAGTCGACGATGGTAGGTTTTTCATCCAGAGCTGTCGAAAAATGGTGTCGTCCATCTTTCTGCCTTCAAAAAGCTGCTTCATGTGTCTTAGGAGTTGGGATGGCTTGCGGTCACCTAGCTCAATTTCAGAAAATAGTTGGTCTAGCTGTCGCTGTTCAGCAACACACCCTGTTATTCAAGGCGTCTTTCAGCTTATCGTACGGTCGGTCTTCAGACACGTTGTCAACAAGATCCGAGACTTCTTCAGCGATCTTGGTCGGGATGGACTGAACTATGTAGGAGTATATCATGGTTCGCGGCTCACTGCCCCGTTCGAAAGTGAGCTTCAACTTGTCCAAACTAGAGATGAGGGTTTTTGACTCCAAATTCAGGCAATTTGATGTGCACGGATGTGGTCAGCTGCTCGGCTGAATCGTCATTTGCAAACGATGTTTCATTTCTGTACAACAGCATGCAAAGCAGATACAAAAGGTTGTTGTACGAAAATGAAACACCGTTTGCAAACAAAAATAAGGAAACCTCCATAGAACCTCCTACTCTTCCCGTAACTAGTTGACACCGAACGGCGATGTTTTACTTTTTGTTAAACATACTCAATATTTCGCAAATACACAACGACACCGAAAAACAGACCAACATATTCTACCGCGATCTAAGGTGAACTAAACTTAGCATAATTATTTATGACCAATTAATGCATTAAAACAAAACGAGGAAGTCAGGAAAAATAACATGTAGGCACCGCCATCAACAACAGAAGCAGAGACATTGCAAGAAATATACAACGTAGGATAATGTCTTGTACTTACCATGAAAAACCCGCTTATATACAAGGCCTCATTTTGCCCCCAGGAAGGCCCCCATTTTTTCTTATCAAAAATAGGGCTGAGTGCTGCTCCAAAGTTGCCGTTTACCGGATTATCACGAAATATTACAGTTGCTTGCCACTATAGTATACTATATTGAAAAAACAAAAATATTAATATCGCGTAAGGTTTTTGTCGAGAAAATATAACATTTACATTAATCTTCAAATAGTGTGATAGCTTCACACTTTCTTATTTAACACATGACAATGCATTCTTTTTCTTATTTCCATGAACATCCGTTATACAGTGAAAACGCTCGCGATGACTGAACGCTCCAAACCTCGTATTGACCGAGCGATTCGCAAGACTCAACTTTTTGTCGTTTCTGACCAATCGACGAGGTCCAACGCTGAAGTTTGCTCAACTCTCCGACAGATTTTGGAACTTCCCGTCCTTCCTCGTCAAAACTGAATTACTTCAATATTTTTCTGACTTAACGGATAAATCCTTTGAGGATGGATTTAAACGTATGTTCACGTTTGACCTTGAATTACTTGCAGCGTTGTCCCCACCGAACGTTGTAAAAGGTAAATTAATGTAGAAAATAATCTTTTGGATCGAATCTGGGGAACAGGTGAACAGACTTCCTTCCTGGTATGTAAATCAAACGTTGTAAACTGTGACTTTTTTCTGTCATAATTGCGCACACCCGAGCGTCTCCCATAAATGCGTTGAGGAATATGTAATATTACCATTAATAGTGTCATATGTGATTATAGTTCATCTTTAGCCATTTGGCATTGTTTTAATTATCGTCCGGAAACGATCCGCCGATCGAAACTGCTGAGGTTGACTAATTATTAACCCTGTTAATTTGTTCAATAATACCGTGGCATTGTGAAACAATCTTGTTTTAACAATTTAGGGTAGTTGGTTTGTTGCTACGTGTTGTTCGACCTCTTCGTGGAAGATCGTGCAGTACTTAACATTTATCTTCAGTCTGTTTACTTTTGGATGATGTCTGACAATTCCAAGAACCAACCTATTCTGGATGGTCAATTTGATTCACTCAAGCAAGTCAAAGGTGTTACTGATCCTGCCTCATGTTCCGGTTCCAGCGATAGTTGTAACAGTCGTTAGAGTGTTCAGGCTTCATCTGCGTTGTTACGAGCTGAATTGAAAGAAAGACAGCTTAAAGAATAAGTTAAACTACAGATGGCTTTATTGCGAGTTGAATCATATTTAGTGAATACTGGGTTAAACGCTATGTCAGCGGATGAGGATGAAGATATCTATAATGAGCATGTAGGAACAGAAAACAGAAATGATAGAAGTGAGCGAGACGGCCACATGCATAAGTTTATTGATGATTATGGGACGCGTTTAGATCCGATGACTGTCCGCACTGCATAGCCAGTACCGACTACCTCTAATGCAGAATTAGGCTCCGCATTGGCTTCATTGTCTGCAAGCTTGGCATTGCCAAAAGTGGAACTTGGCTTCTTTGATGACAACCCCATGACGTATCAGAAATTTGTGTGATATTTTGTGCGCTACGTAAAATCCGAAGTGTCGGATGATGATCAAAGGCTCTTTTATCTGATGTATTGTCGTAAAGGTCGGGCATGGGAGTCAACAGATGAATGCGTCATGCAGGAACCCAACGCTGGCTATCACAAAGCAAGGCAATTGCCAAAATGACTTTGTGGATAGCCATATTTTGTCGCCAGATGTATGAAATGTGGGTCGCTGCCCAACGGCACATATGTGGACAATAGCTCTGGAGCCTTATCTCAGTTGTCCATACGCGTGCAGAACTGTTCTACTGCTCTGGGTCAAGTGAACTGTATGGCCGATCTCAATTCGGTGACAACACTAGAGCTAATCGTGAGAGCACTGCCGTTTCACCCACAACACAAGTGGGCAAAAACTGTGGATAACATTTTTGGTACGGCACGAGAACCGTCATTTAATGAGCTGACCGAGGTTATCTCGCGTTGTGCGAAGATTATGCGCAACAAATATAATGAGGTAGCTGGTGAAAGTGGACGAAAAGATTCGAGGACAACGCATTTTGCTGGGAGCAGCCGCCGAGATACGAAGAGAGGTACCTTTGAGTCAGCCAGCTCTTTCGTTGGCCAAAATCGTGCTAAGACCCTAGTAGCAGTAGTGCCTTGTGTTCTCAAAGACACGCCCTCGAGGTGTGCGACTCCCTCCTTTCCATAAAGGTAGCCGCGAGATGGGGGAGCTAGCGACGATTTGGATGTTGTTTTGTTTGTCTTAAGTTGTATCGTCGAGCTCAAGACTGCAGGGTTGTGATGTGGGCGGCTGCGGTGGGCGTCACCATAATCTACTGCACCCTACGCACACAGAGCCCGTGGCTGACGAGAACAGTAAACAACAGGTTACCTGAAACATGGATAACACCGCTGAAGGGAGCACAAGACTACGTATAGTGCTAGTGAAATTTGACTCGATAGATAGTTAAGTTCCAAGTTGAAAATCACCCACAATTGATGGCAGCTGTCGCATTCCCATAGACTTTCCAGTAAGCCCCTTTCGAACACAGGAAGCACTAGACTCGAGTTTCGCTCTCATTAGAGTGGTTGAGTTTTCACATATGATAATCCGGCCGTGCCTAACGTGAGGTGAATGGCGCAGTGGTAAACACGGTTGCCTCATGAACAGCATGTCCGTGGTTCAAGTCCCGGCAGTGGCGATGATATGCACTACTGACGAGCTCTAATGAGAGCGAAACTCGAGTCTAGTGCTTCCTGTGTTCGAAAGGGGCTGACTGGAAAGTCTATGGGAATGCGTCAGCTACGATCAATTGTGGGTAATGTTCAACTCGAAATAAACCAAATCCCCTACCACTCACCAGTGAATAGTTAAGTGTCGACGTGTGCATTGTTAATCCCTGGCTCAGACACTACTCTAGTGAAAGAGGAACTAATTGGTCATATCGTTGTCACGGGCGCTTAGTCCACTCTGTCTATCACAACCGCGAGTGGGTTAATCACCACCCGTTGCAAAACTGTCCGCCTGAGACTTGTTTCCCCGGATGGGCATGAGACGGTTGAAATAAACAATGTTTATTCAGTGATTGGTTTACCCTCACGACTTGTGTCGTCGATAAAAGGGGAGGCGAATAGATGGTCACACTTGACGGATCTATCGCTCGATGGGATAAACGATGCTTAGGTGACCATGCCCGAAGCTTACTGGGTCTTAGACCATAAACTTGGAAGGCGCGGCCAAACCTATGCAGCCAAATCATTACTTGGTTGGGCAATTGGCGACCCACTCCGAATAAAGCCACGAGAAGTTGTCTCCATAACTTGCATCTGTCATCATGAAATTAGTTCTACAGATGTGGTCACCAGGTTGTACGCCAATAAGTTCGGTGATACCATGACGTTCGGATCCTCCCTTTCGCGTGACGACCTCTAAACCCTGTCGATAATACGTAATTCAATGAAGCTAGTCAGTGAGCATTATGAAATTCCCCCTCCATGGCAGGATGAGATCTTGCTTTGGGGCAATAATTAGGCATTAGTATCGAGAAGATTGTCCTACATGCACAAAAGTTGACTATAAAACTAAACCTTGCGTTGGCATTGTAGCGCGGTCAACGGCAGTCAGATTGGCGAAGGTTATATAGAAGAGATTCCTGAGCATCAAGTTGAGCCAAGTTGCCCCCAACGGTAATGTCTACTACATCATTCCGTAGTGAACCCTAAAAATTCGGGTGGGTAAGTATCATGGTCACTCTTTGAACGATAGATTTTATCAACGGTCGGATACGACCGTTTAGGTGGTAGGCGCGTTATTTAGGTTTTGTGTAGAATCTATTGCCGTTGCAGCAGACATTGTGGAAATGTTCTTGCAAGTGAGAATGCCCGAAAAGGATCGCGGAGCGTTCCGCTTCCTCTCTTGGGCGGATAGTAATTTGGATATGTTCTACGGAGTATCAGATGAGAATGTATTTATTCCGAGCCATGTCCTCCCGTTCTGCGCTAATTGCCCCTGAAACAAGCGGCCGGCGATTATGGTCATCCTTTTGATGGTGTAAAAAAAGAGAACAGTGGAAGATAAGTTCTACGATGACGACTGTCTTATGTCACTGCGAGATACTGATGTCGCCAAGCGGTTCGTGAAGAAAATTTGTGGTCTGCTTTTGAAAAGATGTTTTCGACTAAGGAAGTGGGTTTCGAACGATCATGGAATACTGAACACCACCCCTCCCTCAGAGCTCGCTGAGCCTTTGACTGAAATCAGGATTGAACCCTCACCTATCGGACGTACCCTGGGTGTCCAGTGGGATGCAAAAACCGATTGTTCTGTATTAAGTTTCTCTCTACCAGACAAACCGATCGCCAGAAGGGGCATGTTACAATGTCTTTCCAAACCCTACAATTCCCTAAGGTTTGCTTTGCCATGGTTATTGTTGGGTAAACGTTTAGTGCAGGCATTATGTCAAGTAGATTTGGGTTAAGACGAGTCCGCTAATGCTGATAACTAACGTGAGTGGGAAGATTTGTACAGTGGCGTACGCAGTCTAACCGACCTGCATGTCCCCCGTTGTATTCGGCCTGATGAAAGTGTAAATTCAGGGAGTGTGGAACTACACATCTTTCCTGACGCGTCGGGAGTCGAGTACGTCTCAGTGATATATGCATGCTTCTGCACGGCAAACGAGGAGCGGTGTTCATAACCGTTGTTTACAGGATCCAGAGTAGCTCCATCAAAAACTATTTCTATTCCCCAACTGGAACTGGTTGCTGCCGTTCTGGCAGTGCGTGTCTGTGAAATTTCGATCGATGATTTGGAGTCAATGTTCAAACGTGTGTACTTCTGGACAGACCCTATGATAGTTCTTTATTACGTTATCAATGCCTCTATCAGATTTATTACATTCGTTGCAAATAGGATAACTATACATACTTTGACATCATCCCATCAGCGGCGATACATGAGGTCGGGAGACGATCTTTGTTTTTCGGAGGAAGGAGTGACGTGGACCAGGATGAGTGCAATCGGCACCTGGTCCACAATGAGAACGCGAGGTGCGTCACGGAGAACGGCATGTGTCTTAAAACGAACTCTTCAATATCGCACTCTTGAGGACCTCAAATAGTGGGAGTCATGGAGAACGGCCTCCACTGCGTTGAAGCTCCTCGGGATTGGTGATCAGATTGATCAGCTTTCGAATGCTTTGCCGGCATTTGTCCTCTCTTTTTTCTCGTCCTCTTTTCTTCTCTTCTTGAAATCCTGGCAGGGTCGCCAAAATGTAACGTGCAAGCCGGCTGTTTATGTGCTGATTGTCTGTCACACTTACGGAGCAACTTTAGGACAACGTGGAGGCGCCGGGAGACAGCGTTCTTCCGATGCAGGGGTTCCAACAACAGTCCTGTAAAATGAAACAATAAGAAACAAGCATGAGCCAAAGGCTCAGTAAGCCATGCACATGACCTACACAAACGAAAAATAAGACGGCGCCGGCAACACAGCAAGCTCTACATTTCAGCGATTTCAGCGATTGAT
>LUCH01008496.1:0-12009 GCA_013368495.1 Paragonimus heterotremus | reverse complement strand
GTGCGTATACACTATTCCGACAGTCTATTCTTGTCCATCGTCTTCCTGGCGTTCGGAGCTTGCTCTTTTGTTCCAAAATGCTGCCTGTGGGTAACCCACTACTAATGAGTAGTATACTACTCACACCAAAACTGCCTGTCATACAACAAACCTAAATAGGCATCGTTTTTCTAGCAACGATAATAGACTTTTGCTATCCACTACACACATCCCAGATAACACAGATAACCGGGTTCAGACCGGGTTGAAAACCCTACTTTGTTATAAAAGAATAATTACTTCATACAACATAAAGTGATGTATCCTTGAACGTTACTTTAATGAAATACCATCTTTCAGAACTGAAAGTTCGCTGTGCTCAGTGATAAACGACATGAACCGTTTTTTTTATACGTCCATAATGGCCATTTTCAGCGTGATTGGCATTTTTGATTTGTGACGTAAGTTGGGGTTTTCGGTGTTATCAACGATAGGCCGGGTACTTGATTTACGGTTGTCGAAAGACGATAGAGATATCATTGGAGTAATTTAAAATATGTCTGCCTCCTCCGCATGAGGTTTTCAGATATTCATTTGTGATACAAATCCACATCTATTCGGGCGGATTTGCATTAATGCGATGCACATGGTCGACCACATGTGGTCGAATACCATGGTATTCACACACATTTTTGTAACCATGTAAGTATTCGTAAGCGTGACATGTTATGCTTTTAAATGCATGTGGTGTACGAACGGTAGTAGGCCATTGTTCACAGTGAAGGAAGTGAAATTTGCCTCAGTTCAATGGAATTTCCGACAACACTCCAGAGGCAATCATGAATGAATTCTTCGTTTACTAGAACAGCTATAAGTTTTCTATCAAATTGTTCAAATATTTTATTGTTATATCTTGCTTATTGGTTGTAATATTCCACTTCTAATGCGTGCTAAACACTTGATTTTTGCAAGAAGTGCCATTTGCACAAGTTCAATGGAATTTCCGATTTAATTTTGGATGCTTTCATGAATTAGTCCTATCTATTCGTTGCCTATTTACAATATAACACTGTGATGGTTCCAGGAATACAGAAATGAAGTAGTTAAATTGGCTCAACCCCACAGCTATCTTCGACGAAATGGTAATAACAACCGAACTAAGCAAAGCAAGTAATGTATTCCTCGAGCGCAATTGTACAACTTGTAGTCAGCAATGTAGTAAAACAACAGTAATGAGAAATCGGTTAGGTGACAACCGCCAAAAATACCCCTATATGTCAATGGTATTTTCTTGTTCTGTGCGGCACATGGAGTAAGAGGTAAGTAGGCACCGCTTGCTTTACTTAGGTTCGTAGAAAGGGGTATTCTGGTAAGTTGGTACAACGTGTTACCAGCAGCCTTCGTGCAGCTAATTAGCCTAATTGTTTGGTAACAGTGTAGTATACTACAGCCAGTGCACTGCATCCAAGGTTTTCGGAAACCTGGTTTTCAAACCGATTTTTTGAATGGCTATTGAGTTTTAATAACGCACTTGAAAACCCGGTTCAAAGCGAGTACAAGCTAGCTTATACCCAGATTTGGGCTATAAGGGATAAGGTCAATGCCTGTTTTGTCTCCAGCAGCAGGAAACTAACAACCCGAGAGGTAACTTGAGCCTTCAGTCATAAACACTCTTTCCGACTTGATCAGGAAATACAGCTTTAAGTTCGCCATATGAAATCAAAATTTCCGCAGCTGATCGTATATTTGTTCAATTGTTTAGTGTACAGTCAACTACTTGTACATCGTCAGTAACATAGTGTCGTTTAATTTCTGTTTTTTTTAGGAACATACCCTGACGTAGACTTATGGTGGCTTGAGATAAACGTGGGATATAATAAACATGTGGTTTGTGCCGTCGTAAACTACAATCCTTCAGAGCCAGCAAGGTATGTTTGACATTCCCCAGTACTGTGTTGGACAATGTGTTACCACTAGCCAATGGTTACACGATGCAAAATCACGTGAATGAAGAATTCAAGACCACAAAATCGAAACCCTTAAGTAGATAGAACGAAGATATTTGAAAGGAGGTATCTGATTCGGTTTAGCTCCTCTTTTAAAAATCAAAATTTGAACATCGCATACGATCGGTCCTAGTTTTATATGGTCCAGAAAATTTTCAGCCAGCCTTTTCTAAGAAGAAACACTCGAGTTTCGTTGTTGTTACAGCTAGTGAGTACTGCGTGTTCTTGTTACGATCGAAACTAAGACTGCGGCCTAGCTTCCTTGAGACAACCGTGTTAACCAATGCACTGTTGACATCAGTTAAGTAGTGTCTGCAGAATACTGCAGTCGAATCATCTGCTCCTATCAGAAAGTTAAACAAATGTCTCCAATAAATGTATAGATTTTATGCACCATAACTGCAACTCAACCCGACGCTAGCACGGCCTACCAGTGATTATCACGCCCAGGATCTCCTAGCCTTATACTGAGGCGATTCGATAAGGGTAGTGTTGTGACCGCAAAAGACGCCTGGCCTGAAAATTCGTTTATTGAGCAAACTTCCGTAAAGGTCATGTCCAAAATTAAACCGTAAACGGACATACTCATTTGTACGGCAGACATGCATTCACATACATCGGGTGATAGTACGTTGTCATTCGCCGAGGTGGAACTTCTCCCATAATGCGTACACACTATTCCAATAGTCCCTTCTTGTCCGTCATCTTCCTAGCGTTCGGAGCTTACCATTTTGTTCCTGAATGTCGCCTGTGGGTAACATGCTACTTGTGAGTAGTATACCACTCACAACGAAACTGCCTGTCATATAACATTAGGAAAAACATAAGTTAGTCAGCACATAAAAGCAAAAGGTATTCTGATCACCGCACGAACAGACATACTTCAACGAACACAAGTCATGGAGCACTTGACAGAACCTATAGCTTAAGGGTACGCCAGCTACCGAAGGAGAAAAACATACACAAAAACTCTGAAATCCAGACAAATTTTGGAGTGAGTGGGTGTTGTTCTTAGTGGTAACGACTGGAACCTTACTGTCTTAGGGACTGTATCCTACAACAGCAGAGATGATGTAACTTTACTGTATAGCAATCAATGAGGTTGAGGCATACATGATGACATACAAATGTAGGTGTGAATAATTTGGGGTAATTTTACGTTCAAATAATACGGTGGTACTAGAACAGTAACCCTTACTTCGTGAGGATCTTAAAATATTGGGGACCTCCAATCCATCCATCCAGTGAAAATGTTAACCGCAACTGTATATTTACATTCACTTATCCGCAAGGCATGTTTTGTATGAGTTTGACAGGGGATGCGTAATAACTCATTGATAGCTCTTTCCGAAGAGCTGTAACACTTATCAGAGTGGATAAACAGATGTTTCTAAAAATATCCGTTTACCACTTCAACATGTATTAGTGCAAATTTGTTCATATAAGAGTGATGTGGTACGTTAACTGCAGTTCCGTACACATTTCCAATTAGCGCTTTTTATAATGCTACTGAAGAGGATACAGCGCGTCCGTTTTACTGTTCCCCATGTTGGTTATTGTCGTTAAAAACAACTATTTTTAATCTTTTCATTCGTTGACCAGTGGGCTGAAAACAATGTAGTAGTCAAAGAGAGGATACTTTTGCTCCTCGTCCACCAAAAAATTGGAATGTATTTCTTGAACAGCAGTCTAGTTGTGGTGCCGACAGGGTCGAACTAGAAGAACGCAATAACGACTGAAATGAAGCGGTGTATTCCGAGCTAAGTCTTTAGATAAAGTCTAGTGTGAGACCAACAGCAGCACCCACCACCACTTGGTGGCACTCAGTGTCGCGCTAAATGAAATGTGCGTGGAACCTTTGAGTACTCTAAACAACTTTCAGGAAGATGCAACTGGAACCACCTCGAAGATAAGTCGTTAAGGAGAGCAAGCATTCGTTGTATGAAAATAGTTTTACGACTGAAAAAGTGGCCTTGATTGCATGCAAGGTTTCCGTAGCTCACATAGAAACATACCAATGACAGACAAACGGTAAAACGCTTTTGCAGGCGTGATCTTCCTAGAGATCACACGATCATTGATCATTACAACAACATGGTGTAATAAGCAACTTGTGATACTCTAAATTGCAATCGACTCGGAAGCCTTCTTCAGAAGTGTTGTTTAAGAATTCGTCACGCCAAATTATCAGAGAGCGCACGGCGTTTACAGTAGTTTGCTAAACATGCTTGCAGTGGCTGACGGCAGTAACTGAGGTCATGACTGAAGTTGTAGATCAGTCCTAGTTACAGGACGAGATTTGGTACAACACTATTCTTTATGGAAGGACGGATCCTTATGGATATCTTGTGCCTGACGGAAACATATGCTGTGATTTCTTTACAGTTCACGTAGCATAATGACCGGATTTTTCTTTAGCTTTTGAAGCTGGTCTGTATTTTGAAAGGAATCATGAGCACCGTTCGAGTTCACAAACCTGTTTTTTTCAACCGCATGTCTGCTTCTTCTACTCCAGTCCAACCCCAGAAACTGTATTTATGTTTATGGACGTAGTCTCTCTAACTGTTCATAGAAGTTGGATATCTGGTGTACACAAACAGTTGTTTTATAACGTTATTTAATCGAACTAGAGTCGGGTTGGAGCACTCAGTAACAGCAATACGGCTGTTTGCTTCTTTTTTACGATAAAGTATCTGAACACTTTAGCTGAGAAGTTTCATCTCGTATGTTTATTCGTCAACCGATATTAGTTTAATTGTGTTTTGATGAAATCAGGCAAACAACGGTTATTGGTTGGCGTTTCTTCAACATGAGATCTCTGTATTGTTTTGAAGAATTCATTGGAGCACACCATAATCGTTGTGTCGATGAAAGATCGGCTGATTGTTCTTTGCATGCCAAACGGATAGGAGGAACTGAAGTAGAAATATCGACTGGCGGAGAAGGGTAACTTTGACTGTCTACAGATGGTTGACTTTAATCATACTGTCTGACACGCTGGTAGAACACTCCGTAGTTTCGGGTTCCAAACTATGTTGAACTTACACTTGAGGAATTGCATACATTGATCGCAGAAATTTCGTCTTATAATTAACAAACTGTCGCTTATGAAGTTTCATCAAAGTTGTATGAAACCTATCATTCACAGTTGGTACTTTCAGGCTTCCAAGAAACAGGTCAGCCAACACAGACTCAACAAAGGATCTAACAGGCACACTATCATCTGGATTGCACAACTGTGTTGATTCTAAGTGAGTTCAAAACATGTTATTTCAAAACCAGCTACCGGTTCGGAAGGCAATAAATTCGTAGATGTGCTAAAAGCGTCGTCACATTGAAATAAAAATTTGATGACATCACTGATACATTTTGTCGGTTCACTGACATGTAAACAGCTCGTACTGAAACTCGGAAGTTATATCGCCTAGCATTATCGCGAGGTCATGTCTGTTAGGGAACTTCAAGGGAATCTTTAATTCCGCTCAAACAGCAGTCCAGAAAGAAAAATTATTTCAGGATCAAGGAAGACGACCAACCTGTGTATTTGACTGATGATGTCGTCCGGCGCTATTTCTCAGGATTACCCAATCTCTGTACAGTTCTGAATTGTGGTACAGTAAGTAGATCAGGTACCTCTGGAGTTGGGAATAAACTCAAGTCACTCTCCCAGTATACCGTCGAATCATTTTTTGAAATACGTACGGTGTTTTCATAGATCGTCTGATTATTTGTTTGGAGTCTGTTGGGGCTGTATTGCAGATGTTGTGTGAACAAGACAGTTTCCTTTTTTGAATGAAGATCACATGTACTTTTGTTGGTAAAATGTCTGACCGCCCTCCAGTACTCCAGTTATCATGATTTGCGGTCGGTGAAATAAGTGGCATGGCACCACACTGATACTTCTGAAATCCCAAGTTGAACACTGTCAGATACCAACCAATTCTTACGCAACAATTATATTTATTCTGTTGCATCTGATCTGACGATGGTACAGGTAACCGGTTTATCCGCCACGATTTTATATTTCGTGATCTTCGGGAATATTATTGATAATGAATATCAGTTCATTACAATTGTTTTCTT
This sequence comes from Paragonimus heterotremus, assembly GCA_013368495.1. NCBI lineage: Eukaryota > Metazoa > Platyhelminthes > Trematoda > Plagiorchiida > Troglotrematidae > Paragonimus > Paragonimus heterotremus. Next base: position 5,941 of record LUCH01008496.1, on the reverse strand, counting down.
GACGTTCGTCAGGCATGCTGTTACCCGGTATGCCGAATTTGCACCTTTCAACCCAGCCTCAAACACTATGATGGAGCATCAGAAGCACGCCAAAATAAGCCTACCAGCCTTCTGAGTGAGCATGATGAAGTAGTAAGATTTTATTAGTAAACAGTTTCGTTCATATCGGGCACTTCTATTAAATATGCCTTCGGAGCACTCACTGAAGTCATGCTTGAATACCCATCACGCATCCCAAATGAAATTGTACAAAACCGCTTATTAGGTTTTCTAGTCAGCCAAAACCTTCGATAGCTGTGGGGTGCATGTTTGAATTGCAGTGAATTGTAAAAATTATAGCTTTCTTTGTACAACTGTGCAAAATGTCCAGCGATGTCACACGCCTTATCGATCGCCTGATACTTGGCACACTGACCACTTCAAATACGTTCTGACCTGCAATGACACCATTTCGCATGTGCTGTCTGAGCGCGTGAGTGTGTCCTTACCTATGCGAGCAGTATACGTTCTGAGTTTTGTAACAGACACGTCCCTCTAACTACATTTTCCCGGGGTGAATATGAGATCGGTTTAGTGATGTGAGAACAAGCAAATCAGCTTCGATTTACGTAGTTGTCTTTGAGTACCTCGTTGACACATGTTATGCAACCATGAAAACAGGGCCCATCAACAATCAGACAGTGGAGGATGTCATTTGATCCAGCCACTACTCTGGTTTAGACTATAGCGGATAGACAGTATCAAACCCACTGTGACTTTGTTTGTTATATGATGGCAAATCGTACAACAGCCATGTTACCAATTTAGCAGTCCTTGAGGATTCTGATCTTATTTGACAACGTAATTACTGGGCGGGTGAGTGCATAGATCTTCTAAAATTGTCAGATTTGCAGTCAGTGCTTACACTTGTATGATGAACAAGATCACGTGCGAGCCAGATCCCGTCAGCTGTCCATGATTTTCAAGGAAAGCTGATATACCAAGACCGGCATTGGTCTAAAGATAATAAGCCTCGGAATCCCCTGTCTAGATATACATGATGGGCTAGAACTAAGTAAGAAGCGGAATATCCTGTTATTCTCTCAGGCTAAGGGCCTCTTGACTCACCTACCCTGTGACTGGAGAAGTTAAAAAAGACGGTGTAAGATCACCGTCTTTGGTCTGAATTGCTCATTAACGAAACTATCCGTGAAATTAGGTCAATGAAATGGGGCGGCGGAAACCACAAACAAACCGTCTTTTAACTTTCTTCTTGACCTATGTTGTTTTTGCAGGGTATCGGCGTTCCGATGCTGGTTCTTTCAGTTCAAATATAGGGGCTTCTGTGAATTAAACACCATCCAAACAACCTCTTCTAAATTTTGACATTTCTCCTCTGATAATGACAACTAATGGATTGAGAGGATTACATTACGGGCAGGCTGTAATACTGAATGTGCCATGTATTACAACACTTTTGAGGAAGGCCACTCGAGATGGTTGAACATGTGAGTATCATGACTTGTTCCTATCGTTGCATTCTTCTTAATCCATTAATCAAATACATGTTAACCCCGTAGCTGAAACTGTTTGGCTTGATTCGTATTAAATTTGGTGTAAATATTTTAATAAGCCAGTGCAAAGAATTGAACCTTCATTGTTGTTCATTCCATTATTGGCGACTTTGATTATAGTTATAAGATTGCAAGTTCACAAGAACTAGTAAAATGTACCGAACACATTCACGGATAATTTGTTCCACCGAATTTGGGCTCGGTTAACGTAAAACTAGCATTACTGCATACAGTTTCATATAGGTGATTTTCAAGCAAACCATAATCCATTCGATTAGGTGTATTTGATCTACAAAAAGCGAACTGCCAAGTCTGCTTAAGCTAGCGCAAATTGTAACCAGCAAAATGTTTGTCATTTTAGTTGACAAAACTCTAATCAAAGTAATTCGGCTGCAGAAATAAATCGTACAAAACCGGACGCTAATAATTTTTAAAGCAAAATCATAAGGACCTTTACGAAACATTACAAATCATCCACACTGCGGAGGTGCTGTTAAACACGGTTCACTTGTTCGTACTTATGTTCCAAGCACGGATGGTGCATACACGTCTTGTGTTACGTGAATTAGACGTGAACTGGAAAACTCACTAGATAATGGAAGAAAGGACAAAGTAGTAGACGGCACCTGGTTGACTGAAAAAATCGATAGACTCTAACATACGTTGTGCTCTAGCAACAAAGTACCTGGTTTGGACTGTTGGTAATATTGATTACAAATAGACTGATATTGAGTCAAAGCCTGAGAAATGATCGTTTTAGCAAGTCGAGCTGGCATGGCGGCCAGGAAACATGAGTTGGAAGATAAACTGATATCCACGCAAGTGAAACTGCATCAAATGATATGAGTACCATGTAGTGTACAGAATATCCGTAAGAATTTGCCTATAGATTAAATTATTGATGAGTCGATTGAGAATAACACAAAGTTACGAGTAAGTTGTGTTATTCCCAATCGATCTACCAATAACATGCTAGACACGACACCCAAACTGTTTGACTTCACTCGGACTAAATATGGTGCGGATATCCTATGAATTAAGTTAAGTGCAAGTGGAGCACCTAATCCTTTCCATCTGCAGTTATAAACATCAAATCGGAATACAATATTGAGGCCAGAAAACACTTGTGTGCGGTTGGTAAGAGTGAGCAAAGCAGAGATATCCTATACCGCGAGTATACATTGGACCAAGACCATATATGTTAAAAGATTTATGACCAAACATGATGCAGATATAAAGAGTGTAAATGATCAATCGCCAACAGTGCAATTTACAATAAATCAAACTGGCATAGTTAACCCACCAGTTGTGGATAAACAGATCTACCTCGCATCTGGTGACACTTGCGAGATGTAGGTATTCAAGTTTACAGAAAGGTCATCCTGTACTCGCGAGTTTGCTTTATCATTAACTTTTTGTAGTCACGGTGTAAACAAAACGCCGTCACTATTGACAGGTAGTTCGTAGTCGGCTTGTAAAAAGGACGACGTTAGGATTAAAAAGTATACCGGACTGCCCGATCTCTATAAGCGGAGCAACCGTGACAGTCCTGTTAACTTCAATCGATGATCCCACGATGAGGGAGACCTTTTCAAGTTAAAAACAAAAAAGCCATTGAAATTTTCCAGTTATATTTTGATTACGGATAGGTGACAAAGGATTCTAGTTGATAAAAACTGGATATCACTTGCAAGTGATTGTAACTTTCACATTTAAGCAGATTTTTCAACTAGCCCTTCTCAGAGTGGTCTAACAATCTGTGCATTGTTCACAATGGAAGGTGGCTGATGATGTGATGATGCCGATTAACATGGAAGATTGATGAAAGCATGATCAGAATTCTGATCGTGCCTGTGGCAAGTATTTATTCTGCTGACGAGCCTTAATATGAGTGAAACTTTAATATAGTGCCTCTTCCTGAAAGTGGCTGGCTGAATTCCTTGGAAATGGAAAAGTGGAATCAATTGAGAATGGAATTCAACTAAAATCAACCATCACGCACTAGTACTTACCAATAACTGATAATTAGTCCGATTCTTCAGCATACACCTCTCATAGACTATTAGTGGAACGAAGTGGATGAGTGGTGTGCATCAGATAGTTGATTTTTATCATAGCTTGTTTGGCTGGCCCATTATAAGCTACCGGTTATCACATTTTCACTTCTACGGCCAACCGAAGTCTGTACTGTAATGTGGCAGTTTGCAGCTTGTCGGTCATCAGTCGTACTGCTGGTACAGTAAACAACGTTTTCTTGTGCCATTCACACCAAAATCACCTAAAGCTAAAAGAGGACTTGCGATGGTTTGCCACATGCTCCGGACGCTATTGGCCAAGGCTTGGAGGCTGCGATCGATTGACCAATGTGTGCCTAAGACTAACATTCGGCTCTGACGGCAGCCACCGCACTACTACTCGGATGGCTACCATTCCAAAATGTGAGGAAAGACTTACTCGACTTATCCTGCCCATCAGTAGATGAGGGTCGAGGACTAGGCTAGTCTAAAATGATCGCTCTTGACCGCAAAGGCAGACTTCCGGTGTGCCAGATATGTTGTCCTTGTGCGTTCCGTGTTGATCAGACACACTCACGTTCCCAGTTCTTATTACATTCCCGTCAGCTTGCCAACCGGCTACAGGCAAGCTCGTCCCGTTCACTTCATGCACCCGGCGAGTCTGAAACTTCTCACACCGCAAAAGCCCAGCCGTATACATATTAACCATGTGACCCCGCTCGCCGTTGAAATCCTTTGAGACTTTCTGACTCCATATCGGAACACGCCAACCAGAAAAGGTATATAGTGAGATCACGTCTTCTGGAAACATCCGGACATGGGATGTAACACAAGTGTACGTTTAGAAGGTGCAGGCATGTGCGACCACTATATGATGAACGGGATTGCAAACACACTTACATACCATGCCACGGTTGCTCAGGGAGGTCGATCGGTGGGCGATTATCGAGACGCACCGTACAGGAGGCGGGTGGTGGTCCCGGTAATTGTGAGAGAGTGATAGGGTTGTCTGTCATGAATGCTGACGTAAACACGTCCTCTTCCGACCTGATTTAAAATAGCTTCGGATTGTTGGTCAAACGAAGAGAAGGGTTTATAGGAATAACGTCTACGCGCACGTGAATGGATATTGAATGGGGACAACCCCAGTTTCTTATGACAGGGTGCACTCTGGAGTGCGTTTGGTCGGTTGTGTAAACGGCTTGAGAGGTTCCGCCTGGTTTTACTTGATGGTCAGTATCTGTCATGGGAGAACCGATTTCATTAGACATGCCCTTTCACGGAACATTGAAAAGTCATTTCGAGAGGTTTCATGAACCATATCAGATAGCCGTTTTGTGGTTCTATCAACCTGATCTACGCGACGACAAGGGGCCAGACAGGAAAAAACCTGGACAAAGCGTTCTTATAACGTCCAATTAGTATTGGAAAGACGTTAAACGAGAAAGTCAGCATTCCGTGATATGTAGTTCACTGAATCGTTATCGTCTGTTCATAATAGACTTTTAAAATGAACATATGTTTTAAGTTCTGACAAGTTCACACATAGTTCTAGAAAACACGTTGTTATCCGTGACAATTTGTCCGACAGAGTATCTTGTGTGCAAAGCTGTGTATGAAAAGTTCTGTGTCATTAACTGAATAACACGGCAACTTCCGGTTATATACCTCAGAGAACAAAGATGTGAATATGAATGTAGTGAGCAAACTAAGAGTAGTCTTCCACTCAGTTTTCACGATGAAGGAAAGCTACACTTTGATAAAGAACCGCATGTTAGGAATGCGCAAAAGTGGAACTAGTTGACAGAATCTTTGAGTGTGTAGTCAGTAGTAGGATAGAAAAACTGCATTGTTAGGCGGTGTGTACATTTCGAACGGATTAATCAATAAGAGTTTCAAAGGTACGAAGTTTTCACGATTTATATTGATGGACATATGTTACTTTTGATACTTCACATATCGAGCACAAAACAGGAAGAGGCCTTCCACCACTGGTTGATAGATAGTTTATGAAAACACTTCTAATAATCCCAGATATATCAAAAGTGTGTACGTCTTTTAAGATTTTGTATAAACCCACTCTTCTACAAAACTATGCTGTTTCGAATAAAACTTATTAAAACGTTTTCCGGAGGTCTAGGTGTGTTGTATTTGTTTTTTTAACCGACTGATTCAACTGTGATTTATGCCATTTTACACCTGCTTTATATTTCTTACTTATGTTCTAGTGAATTGATATGCATCACCTTACGCTTGACTGTGAAAATGTCACTGAGATCTGATATTTCATTTTAGCTGGTAGCAGCATACCTGCTTTAGTGCGTACGTGCACTAAATTAACGCTTCCTCAGGTATACGCGGAAATACCAGACG
>LUCH01008493.1:3050-14761 GCA_013368495.1 Paragonimus heterotremus | reverse complement strand
CCGTCGATGAGTTCACGATTCGTAGAATGGGAATCATTTGGCAGATGATTGAGAGGGTGATTGTGCTCCAACTCGAAAGAGCTCACAAACAGACACTCATCTTGTCGGATCACATGAAATCGTTATTTGCAACATGTGTCGTGAGGACTGATTTGTTGAAACCAACAACAGCTAGACCACTAGACACGTCGCGTACCCCCGCATACACTCCTACGTCTTTCATATTTCGCACAACGATAATAAATCTGCACGGCCTTCAGAGCACCTTTTCACCTTACTTTATCGTACCTTAAAAAGGTTTTCCGTCAGTGGCTCTTTTCACGATCTTACATAACGATCACCTCATTCATGTACCTCTGAAGACACTCCTGAAACTGAGAGAAAGTGCGAACTCAGTGATCTTCAAGCATCGCTTCGAAAGTCGCAATATAATCAATTTCTTAAGAATAAAAATGAACTTCGGAAAATGAAATAATAAAAAAATAATAAAAATGGAAAAATAAATTAAAAATAACCCCGGCGTCCTTGTGTTAACATTTGCCACACGCAACCTACCACAGCAACAGCTGCCGTACCTGTTTCCGAAAAACAATCACGATAAGGTCGTTCTCAACTACCAGTGAGCCAAAACAAACAGATACGAGTCTATGACGCAGATTTCGACGATTTGAATTTCTGCAGCAAGTACCGAGCTATTAAAGCGATTTTTCCAGGAAAATAATTCTCCCATACACGACAGCCCGGGGACCAACGGTCCACGACCAGCACTCATGCCGGCTGCCTTCTCCTAGTGGAGTTACACAGGTATCCGTGCCCAATTTCTTGTTTTCAAGCTGCATCAACGATCTACTAAACTAGTTGCAGTCGTCTCCCCCGGCTTTCCGCTAGTGACATGAAATTATGGAATTCCCTCTTCAGAAGAAATATTGTCAAAGAACCTAAATAGGATATCCGGTAGGACAGTTTTTAGCGATTTCAGCGACTGCTGACCGGGTTTTAGATTGGAGACCGAAATCACCAGATTTTAGCCATCTTCTCCGTTTCATTACCCAGCGAACGTTCGTTGATCCGATAGACAACCGTTGAAAACATGGTGTAGCACCGCCTTTGGAAATTACAGCAGGCACCAACAACAGTGTAGAATTACAAATTCGACAAGGTTTCAGTTAAATGGCAACGTAAAATCTTTTTGAAACAACCTCCACAGCAGCAGCCGACGACTTCTTCCAGAAGGTCCTTCTAGTAGTTGGTGACTATGTAGAAAGAGAATGGCCGCCTGGGGAAAATCCGAGAGCAGAGCTTGTAAAGCTACTTTTCATGACTCTTTCAGTCGCTGTCAGCCAGTAAACTAAAGAACTGCACAACGAGTCCCACGATGAAAAAGCAAGCAACCATTCGGCTATTGAGCAGTCGGCGAAATTCACTCAGACATAAACCAATAATTTCAACTTGCAACGTCTAAACAACATACCACAGACTAGTGACCAGCTTGGTGGCCCCACACTAAACAAAATCAACAGCGAGTATACCTTTCTACAAGTCACACAACTTGTTTGACGTATTTATGCATCAGTCTCATAAGAAACCCGCAAAATTCTACAACCGCTTCCTTGCATAAGCGAGGAAAAGTCCACTTTGTAGCTCTCGGCGGCCGCAAAAAGATTTTTAATGGCCATCTTATGATGACAAGCGGGCGGAGGGTTAGACAACATCCAGTTGCCTAGATCTTTTCCCAGGTTAAATTTCGCAATGTCTACTTCGTTGGGTGTACTGTTAAGCACGAAGGTGTATCAGAATCTTCACCGATTAACATGCGTGCACATTTAATATCATTAGGGGGGACCTCAATCATCCGACCATCACTTAGTCTCGTCAAGACTCATCTGTTGTGCGCCGGGATTGTCAGCATTCCGAATTTTCAAGCCCTCAGCTTGAAGAAAAACATCGCTGGAAATATCGTCCGGAAGGTTGTTGATATAAATAAGAAAAAGTAGATGACCGAGCACCGACCCCTAAGGAAGTCCCACAGAGATCAGAAAGGGAGGTGGATGGTGTGACCCCGTTTTAGCTGTTAAAGTCGTTATCAAGAAGTGAGGTAATCCAACGAAGAATCCCTCTTTAAATACCGTGAGTTTTCAGCCTACCCTTTGGAGTACGGCGCGAAACACAGTCGAATACCTTAGAGAGGTCCAAAAAACGTCTGAAATGGAGTCATTGTCTTTAACCTCCGCCGGGTTATCCATAAACATTAACACATCTGCCACACGTGACCGGTTAGGAAATAAGCCATGGCGCGTAGACGATAATGGACTATTCCCCGGGGGGTGTTCACTGGTGACACGCATTGAGAATCGATCTGTTATCTTACGTGGGACGCTGGGGAAGTCGATTGGCCTGAAGCTGATAGTGGAATGCTGATCAACCACTCTGAACATTGGCGTGGCCCAGGCTTCTTTCCATGCGGTAGGAAGAAGGCCCGTGTAGAGTGACCGGTTGAACAGTTTATGAAAAGGTTTCCTCGAACTAACTGTCTTTTCTTTGAGGATCCTGAGGTGGATCCTATCTGGACCCACCATACTGTGCTGAGTAATCTTGAATAAGGCGTCTTCAGCATCCAGTATGGAAAGTCAGAAGTAGGGAATGGCTGCCGACAGTCTGGTAGAGGAAGACTGCGATGCCAGCTCGATAATGCAACATTGAAGACCACCGAATAGTGCTACGTAAATAACTCCACAACTATTCGAGGTGGGAGAAATTTTCGCCGTCGGGAAAGCAGAGCTAAAGATTCGCTCTTCTTTCAACTTAAATCTAAATGTTTTTAGCAACGCTAGCCCTCAGCAGGACCTTTCCTTGCACGGGCTTAGTGTGTTTGTGAATTTCTTGCTTACAGCACGGATGACGTTCACGTCACCTGAGTTGCCAGTAAGTCTACGCTCCACGAATAAACGAAGATGGACAACAGAAAGACGACGTGTTCTGCATGCGAGAATCGAGTGACAAGGAGAAAATAATAAGAGTTCGCTTTCTAAATTACGCTTTGAAACGAACAATGGGTCCGGTCCACAGGATAATCATCAGGAGGAAATAAACAGGGCTATCTTCTCAGACCGTTAAAATAAGCCTGACTGAGGCTTCTACTTGCAGACATTCCTGCTAGTTGTTATAGCTAGTCGCAGATAAGATCAAAAGTCAGTAGTGAATGATCACTTTGTTCAGGTGACGGTTTGGTGGCCACTATGTTTATTTGATGACCCTCGTTCTTAATAACTAGATCTAACGGAGAGCGGACTTGACTGGAACGATGCGGCGTCGAGACACCGAGATGTTCTATTCACGTTTTCCGCATTGTCAACACCGACAAGGACGCGGAAGAACCGGTATCGCAGTCAGAAGAGGGGACTGATGAAAATTTATCTTGGGTGTGTTGGAGTCCTTCATAATATGAAGAGTAAAAGAAAGTTGAGGTTTCAGGAAGTTTTCTAGGCTGTCAAAAAGGGTGCCGTCATTCCAAATGCCGCACGAGGAAGAACGATAAACAACTCCTACTATGGGTGTCCTGAATGTGTAATGCTGACCATAGTAACGGAGCATCAAAGCTACCAGGGCGTTGAAGATTCTCAATAACCGTAACCGTTGAGCTATTATGACCAGGGTAAATCGCAGAAGCCCCCTATCCCACTCGGGGGCGTCGACAAGTCAGACGGAGTACCAAGGTAGGTTCATTTCACTTCCACTTGTGGCCGCCGAAAGCGGGGTCCCCGTAAGAGCGAGTGTGCGATGAGCAGCATTGTAAGCCATCCGTTCAGTTCCCGGGAACCTATTGAGTAAGCTCAGACAGTTTGCAAACGCATGCCTAGAAGCTAATTCTTCGTTTGGTTGAGTGATAAAGGATACGGAATGCGTGACGTAGCTTCAGAAATGAAGGCATTAACTGAAGGAGGAGACGCGGATTGCAGACTCGCTGCTGTTGCCTTTTTCTGCTCAGTAACTGCTAGATTTCTCTTAGAAGGCGGTAGGCGCTTTGTCACAGCCTGTGCACAAGTGATGCGCGGCTTGCTTCTGGTATGTCGTGATTGAAGCCTCTGTGGTCAAGCCCTCCCTTAAAACTTCGGGAAGCTAATTCGCTGTTTTTTTCATCCCAGAAAGTTTGCGTCGGTTGTTGCGCCAGGACAGGTTTCTGCTGGGTTAAACTTAATTCCATCCGAGGAACACGTCGGAAATCTTGTGTGGGTTGTTACGCGGGAAGTGAGATCCATCCAGGTAAAACTTAAGTCTGTTCGGAGTGGACGATGGGGGAGCCGAACGGGCGGGAACTATTTTGGGTTGGAAACCTAAAAGGCCGTTCCGACTGCGGACTTCAGGGGAAAGGTGTTGCAAAGGGTGCAATGAGGGTTGCGTTGGATGAAGTCGCTAAAGTTAGCAGAGGGTTAGTTCTATTGCTCAGGCCGATTCTACCTCTACCCTGGTGTTTCGCAGGTGGTGGTCAAGGAGGGACTCTGGAGTAGGAGCATTGTGTTGGGGATGCAGAGGAGGTGACAGAAAGTAGGGGAACTACGACTTTCGGTTTCAAGTGAGGCTTAGGGTCAGTCTTGGTACGTGCCTCGGTTTCGGCAGCTTAACTCTGCTTCTGCCGTTCTTGCAAAGAACAGTCGAATGACGTGCCTGTTACTTTTGCATGCATGAAGTTCAAGTGGTGCTTAGCTTGACAGGTAATGTGACAAGAAGGTCAATCGACATTTTGAGGCCTCAGAGTGCAGTGTGCACGAAGCAACTAAACTGGTGACATCTTGAGGGAAGAACGCGCCCCAAGCCTACCTGACCTGGGCAACTGAGGAGGATGTGGAAGGGACGTGCCCCCATAACACCATCCGAGGACAGTTTGGCTGCTGGAGTTGGCAGCAACCCTTTCTATTTGAGCCATAAAAAGCGCCACTGCCTTTTAGCCGAACTAGTTCGAGTATGGGCGAGAACCGCATTATCTGAGTGCTGTTTCGCTGTTCAGTAATCTACGCTCAGCATCCTCAGTGGCCTTCCCAAAGGAAAATATTCTGCGCAAAAGCTGCGACCATGTGGGGTGTACAGTAACATTTGGGAGCATCTTGCATGGACGCATTCTCAGTTATTGCTGTGTCGGGCAAGCACATCGATGTATTCTGCTTGCCTTTCAACTGGGAGCTCATGCAGACAGCGGGGTTATCTGGGGTGGCAAGTTGAATAAACTCTTCTTCCTTGAGGGCGGCATGTTTAAAGTTGTAACAATGAAGACACGCCTGGCAATGTATGTCATTCTAAACTGTAACGCCGCGCCCAAAGGGACCACGTAGGCTGGCAAGTCGCGTTCCCGCATTTAATTGTAATTGAAACGTAGAAATGTATAACGCTACGGTTAATTTATTATAAAACTCGGTATAATACCTCAACATTAGCTAGTCTGATGAAACATTAATTGGAAACCGATAATTCTAACGGTATGTTAACATTGATGCTCGGAGCACCTGTGATAAACGATCAATCAGTTTTTGTGCGACTCAATACCAAATTACTGTGCATAAACCCTACCAGTTTTCCGCCACAATCCGAGATTTCAAGTCTCCTCTCATCCCGACAATTTTTCTACATATTTTTCCAATTCTATTTCCAGCAACTAATGACAAAACCCCTCGACTTCCCAATTTACCCTCTTCATACCGCCTTCTTCGGGCACGACCTTAATTATTGGACCGCAAATTACCTTGTGAAGTGTAAATTGATGCAATAGCGCAGCTATTTATCAAACTATGAGGAACACGACCACCAATTTGGAAACACACGCTTCAAAGTTTTTTCGTAAGCTGGAATTTTCCTTTATTTATGTAAGTGAAGTGCTGCACTAATATTAAGCGTATGCATCGCCCTACAATATGCACTTTGATTGCGCTCACCTGAGCGCTTTTGCGCGGAAGTGTTCAGAAATATAACACTATTACTACAGTGACGCTAACCATCGTGATACGCAGGAAAACGATGTCGCGAAAATATAAGTAGACGATGATGGATCTGATTTCGAGTTATGCATGCAGTATCCTTTGGATTATCTGGGCAGTCTACCTCTAAATCAATAGAAACGTCAAGAATGCTAAGGCGTATCATGTCACCAGGAAGCTGTAAATGCAGTGTAGTTGGTGTGTAAAGTTGGTATCGGACACCCTCAAAACACAAACTCACACTGCGCAGACCTGCGTTGAAGTTAGGAGATCGCCTGAGGCAATCGGTAGATTGCTTGCTGAGATATCCAGTGAGGCCTTTCGTCTACTTCTCTTGCCTCATGTTCGTCTGAGAGTGAGGTACAACTATCACTAACTTTCCCCTGTACACAAAGTTGGATGACTTGTCTTGAATGATCACTGAGAGTGAACATGTGTGTGGTGGCTGTGGTGAGAGGCCCTCCATAAACAGTGACTAGATTACCCGAATATGTACCTCAGACCCTAGCAGCACGACCGCTACCTGAGTGACCTCTGAGCGTTCTCCGTGTGACCCTTGAATTTTTGAAAAGACACTTCGGGAAAACTCAGGAAAAGGTCGGAGAAAATTGTACACACCACCATCATAAAACCTTACTCAATATCGCTTGCACTTTCACTGTCTGATATACCAAACCACAATGAAAACTGGCGTCTCTTTTCAACACAGGAGCAACGACGCCTATAAATTATGGGAATGTTATAAAGACCACAGGTACCAAACAACATTTACAGTGAACAAACAGAATGCAGGCAGTCACACAGTAGTCCAACGAATTGAAACGAATATCCTCAAAACAACGTCTGTCACTCTCTGCAAGGTTGTCCTATTCAGCTCATGCTTTGATACCTGCAGTAAGCCAAGCTTTCAGAATGCATTAAAAGTGGATTATCACAACTAATAGACCTGCAACAACAGTAATTCATGTGGACACCTTTAAAGTGAACTATCATTTGTTTCAGTAGGTGAATGAGTCACCCATAAACGCGTCTAGAACATTGTCAAAAATTCCACTGAACCTGTGTAAACGCCTCCTTCTACAGTGTTCTGAACATATATTATATCAAGCAAATGCCTTAATATAGATTACTCATAAACTGCTGTTATATAAGGTGTGTTTAGTACTTGCAGACAGCGTCGACCAGAGACACACGCCTGGCAGGCAATAATGCTACCCTTCACGGTCCACGACGAGGACAAACGTGGAATGGTTGCCAGGTTGGAATTTTGATATGCACAAAATAGGCTATATTATCGTCATAAATCACTCATGCAAGGCGCTATCACTGTCACTAAAGTATTGAACACCCCATCGGTTATTCCAGTAGTAAGAGATCTATCGGAGGTTGCGAAAACCTAGAGTAAGAAGAGTTAGCGTGATATTTCGGCACATTTTATATTGCTTTCACATTGGTGGTTTAGCACTTACTGCAGGTACCACAGTACACAGTTTTTCTTGCAGTCATTATAGTACATACGCCCGTGCCGTTCCTCTGTAGACAGTTCCACGCTTCCCTCTAGATTCCCATCAACAAACCGTTTCTCATTCTCTTGACTTAAGAAATATTGGCGTCTAACACCTTCACCAGTTTTGACTTCTTTCTTATCTCAGCAAGGGTTAAGTTGATCTTCACGTGCATCGTCCGGTTAATATCTCTCCAAGCGTCCTGGTCCCGATGTGGTGCGTAGCAAAACTTCACCGTTAATCACCGTTATCAATACCTACACATCTGATCTTTCTCCAAGCGTCCAAATTAGTCAAGGTCGGACCACTGAACGATGGGACGCTATCAAAAATTCTCCGGGCATAGGAAACAGGGGGCGCTCTGGCGTGTAACACTAAGATTCACCAAGACAGTCCTGAGCAGCGAAACTTTGAAGGACATTTAGCTGCGCCTGTTAAACCCGCCGAAGTCCGGGACTACAGGTGCCGTCCAATTGGCTTCCGATAGGTGACTGCCCCACCTCAGAAACCTGCGGACGCCATACCCACAGACACCGGGTTAATCCTGACAACACCCTCCTCTCAACTGTCGTTGCATCTCAGCAGAGTTAGACTGAAACTTACATATGTATACTCGGTTAATGTTGCATGTACGTCAGCGCACTAACCCTGTGAAAGAAACTGTCGAAGCTAAGGGAAATCTTTCAGCTGAAGAAGCCCACGATCATCACCAATAGTGAGACGTGGTTAACACCACAAGTATTCCGATTAGGAAATCGACAGCCATGGGCAGTAAATCTTGCGCAGCAAGAGAGTCAGCAGAAAAAATGAAGTAGCGATCCACTTTTCGGATGGTATGGTGGCCTCAATGGTGCAGGACCCCGACCTGTTGGTGCTACCTGAGTCCCTCTTGGTTATCGCGGCTACCTCTGGAACAGTTTGTGTAGACTTGTCGCTCCATGAAATGAGAAAATTCGTCCCCATAGTTTTCACTCCCCATTTTTCCCACTAACCCGACAGTTGTTCCCACTACCCCACTCACTCCGTTGTGTTTTGTTGAACTAACATGTCATTAAACTTCCGCCAGTAGCCACTCTTGTCCTGGCCTACTGACGTGCCGGTTCACCTTCGACTTCGCTTGTCCTGTTGAAAAACTATTCATTTTGCTGGACGAGGCTGTCGTCTGGAACGCCTGAGGTTTGCTTTTTCTAATTATTGATGCATTTCTTTAATGTTACCGTAGAACTTATTGAATCCAGTCTTGCTCTTAATTTTGGGATCCGTTTTTGGGCTATGGTTAACTCGACGATCAGACGTGGGTCGTTGGATTTAGTCTGACCTCCAACAGTGCATACACCTCCGGATATCTACAGCATGGTTTTAGGCCCTATGCATAACTGTCCTCCCGGGTGGTTCGCACAAAAACAGTCGAGTATTGATAATCGGAGATTTCAAAATTCCAACTGTCGACTTCTCCACAGGGGTAGTTTCTAGCGTAAGGACTATGGAGTTCTACAATCTCATTTTGGAGGTTGGTTTAAAGGAATATTTGCAACGGCAAAATCACATGACCCGTCTTATCTGGACTTACTTCCGAACATCCAGCCATTCACGGTGAATGCCGCTGAGATCAATGATCTTCTGGTCGTTATTGGAAATAGAGTTTTCCGTTTCAAGCTGGTTTGTGACGTTCTGACTAATCGGCGTCCTAAACCGACCGGTCAACACTCTACCCGAAACAACTTCCAGTTAATCCGAAAGTGTTTAACGAAAATGCTGCCGCCCCAACCGAAACCATGGCGGTTGCCACTGGCACTTTGAGGAAGGTGACCACGAAGGCTTTAACTTGATTTCCTCAGACGCAGTCAAGGTAAGTCCCAACTGAAACCTTACGCGAAACACCGTTGTCTGGCACCAAAGGCGCACACATTGCCTACATAAATGCGCAAAACCGATGCGCAAAACAGTAAAAGCATGCGGTTGTGATTGTCAGCTCAGTCTTGCAGAAGCCGGTTATAACTGCCCCGAACGGTTCTATGAATAGATTGCGCCTCCCACAAAATTTCCATCGGTTGTGGCGCCATTGCTGGGATTCTCTGGTTGGTCAGCTAGCAACCAGGAGACTGTCTGGATACTTCGCCCTAAAATACGCAACCGCTTTCGGTGACCCAGACAGCGTGGAAAAACCAGCAAACTCGAGTAACGCCATCGCAGTCAAAACCCCCCAGGACTTCTCGGGTTTGAATGTCAAATCTAAGTTTCCTAGGCACTAGCTGCTCCATTTTCGTTACTGTTTCGACACTCATTTACCTCATGTTCACTTTTCAGCCATTGGAAGCGTGGTGTTATCTAGCTTATCTATAGAGAAGACTACAGTTCTGATGCAAGCAATTATCTGCCAGCGGCACTGCTTCCATGTGTCCCCGAGGAACTGGAAAACATAGTAAGTTTTAGCATAAGTGAACGACTGCAATCCAGTAGACTTTCAACGAATCATCGATACGGATTCAGACAGATATATTCGTTCATCACAACCTTCCTCACGTTATTAGACTCGTGGACCACGGCTGCCAGATAGCTCCGCCCAGTACACATTACTACCTTAGACACTGCTAAGGCTTGTGATAAAGTAAATCGCCATGTCATTTAGTTAGTTGCCTGTCATGGACTCATTACTACATAACAAGCAGGGCGTACTCCATGAAGGTCAGCAACGAGCTGTGTGCACCGATCGGGACTCTCACCTGAACTTTGTTGTTCCCATTGTTCGTGGACGACTTATTAACTGTCGACTAGTCCTCCTGTCCATATATGTGGACGACACTAAAGTGTATCGTACTTTACGCTGTTCCCAAAACTGGTCTCTCACAGCAAGATCTCGAAACGATGAATCGGTTGTCTACAGAGAACAGTCCACCGTTCAACACTGGTAGGTTGAGACTTACGCATGTACGACAACAGCGTAGTAAATTTTAACACCCTAGTGGCAACCGCTTACTGTAGCTTCCCAGAATAAAGGCATTGAGACTCTACCATCGACAAGCGCCAACACATTGGCACCGGTAACACATGTCAATGACAGACTGGCAGTCGTCAACAGATTACCGCGGTACGCTGATGAAACATTTGTTGAGGGCAAACATATAGACATGAGCTCCAACCTCGTAAAAGAACACAGCTTTCCTTTTTGAAACAGACCAGTAAAACAATACTCAGTCAGTTGTCACTATCGAAAGCCGAATAACAATGAAAACCAGGGCTAAGCGCGTCGACCCCCGTGTAGTCATGTCGACCCCGGAAATTAGTGTACAGAAAAGGCACGTCAAGCCTGCGAGACGCAGAGCGAACAATATTTTTGGCTCCCGGACAGATACTGCGCATTGGCAGCTTGATTAAAACAAAAGTAGGTAAAAAAAGCACCGAAATAATCAAAAATGCACAACGGAATGTAGCTATCAAAAACATAGTCTGTTATAGTCCTTATACCTTTGAATCCGTGCAACGCCGTGCGACAGAAATGATAACAGATTTCTACTCTTACTCCTACACAGACCAACTGGAGCTCCCGAAACTCGCCCCATTCGCCTACGGATGGATGAAGGGAAATATGGTCCTCACCTTCAACATCACGACCACAAAGAATTGTCCCGCTCAGAACCCTTTCATACTGGCACAGACCACCATCTCAATAGGACACAAGTGTAAGCTGGACATAAGACGCGATCACCTACCTTGCAGGTAATACACTTTTCCTATCCGAGTTTGCACGAATTAGAGCTTCCATTCAGCAAAATTCATAAAGGCTACTACTCTCAAGAAGTGCAAGAAGTGTCTTGATGACTGGCTTTCATCAACATGGCAACCATGGACGATGAAGTCCTAGTAAGGCGTTCAGCTGTCTACGTATAAAGATGTGTGTATGTTACCACCAGCATGTACGTATGTAGTGGAACAGATGTGTAGACTACAATAATTCTCGATACAAAAAATAACGAGTGAAGTCAAGGACTGGACTCACCAAAGATTGACAATGTTCGTGAGGCATCCAATGATGCTGGAATGTGTTCGGATTGTTCCCAGCGTAGCTGAAGATGCGAAGTAACCGAGCTGAAAGTTAATCCAACAAATAGGATGTTTAAAACTGGATAGCAACCACCGACGTTGTAGGACGAACCAGTAAGCGCGTGTAACAGACTTTATTCGAAATTGCATTGTGTTGTTGTTGTTGTTTACTCAAGTCAAACAAAAATGTACAATGTGGTTC
>LUCH01008492.1:28227-46578 GCA_013368495.1 Paragonimus heterotremus | reverse complement strand
ATTTCAGAAGCCAACTCAATAAGTAATAGAGAGATTCTCAGATTCCGCTTATAAGTTTATATTCTTTGCAATTGCCTCATTGGTTTCGTTCGTTTTATCATGAGTTCTGAGTCTAAACAGGTCATATAACACCGACAAGGGAACAGAGCATCATCCCCAATCGAAGGAAGTATAGCAGTTAGTGCTACACAAAAAGTGATAGATATCCACTAGAAATTTTCGGATGAAGAAACTTTCCTAGCTGTCGTACATATACCGGTGTTGTGTTTACATTTAAGTCGGTTTTGCCCGCATAATAATTTGTAAATCACTTCGCCATTTTTTAAGTCAAGAGTGTGAGCATTTATGTTCAGCGTTATTTCGTTAAAGTCCCAGCATTCAGTGGACCAAAATATGACAAAAGGACTTATTACATTAATACAATACTTTACTCAAGTACGTATTTCAAAGTACGTTTAAGCTGATAATGTGTGTAATACCACTGACAATCACTATGATCATTAGTCAATACCTTCTCATTGAAGCACTGGCCATATACAGCCTATCTTTAAATCATCTCGTTCTCTGATGGAATTCATTTAATTTGTTAAATCGCCAGAAGATTCAAATTTTGCGTTCAGGTAGCCTAGTCTTAAGCAGGGTCTGGAGTGGATATATATATATCTCTTAAAATGGGCAGAGGGCAGAAGGCTATACGTAAATATATATACTGTTATCGAACGTGGTTCTACAAATACAATAATGAACAATTTAAATGTACAGTAACTTATGGCCAGGTTTACAAACGTATATGACAGTGCAGCGGAAGCGTGACAAATCGCTCAGTTAATTCCGGCGGTAAAATATGTAGTTCGTTACTGCTACACATATAAACAAATGTGGTACATTGTGGTAGGAATCAAAATATAAGTAGTGAATTCGGATACAGTTCAGTTGTTTACGACCGATATTGGTTTTACGGAAATGAACTAAATGTTGACATATCAGACGGTTGTGAGTAAGTGTAAGTGTTGCAAACGGATCAGTCACGTTAAATGTGAAATTAGGTTTATTACAAATCAACCGTTTTATTGGTATATTTTCTATCTACAAGTGTAAATTCGTCCAAACATATTCTCATATTTTTTAGTCGATCTACTTTTCCAATATTTTTAATGAAATATCACGTTGTCTGTGATCACTTGTGTCAGCAGAGAGTCTACAACGCCATGAACTTGTCAGAAAGCGTGTTGATAGTTTAGAAATTCACAAGGTGACCAGGCGGTAACTGAATCACAGACTGTGGAAGCCAAGACCGCTACGCTGACCATGTATGACAGATATCATCTGCCAGGTTATGGTGTTAGAGACCGTCCACGCTGTTGGTTGAGAGCGCAATGGGACAGGACAGCGTGTCTTTATTGATGGCCAAGTGACGTCCACATGGTTGTTAATCCCCCTTTTTCGTGAACCTTCTTTGTTTTCGCGTTGTCTTCCCTTTTCATTTTTCATGTACCTTTCTATCCACGTATCACCTCGCTACTTTTCGAACTAGTGTAAGGACCAATAATAGCCCGAGCCATAGTATCCTCAGTTACTGCTCAAACCTGAAAAGTATGATGATGATGATGATCATGCTTCTGAGCTGTTGTCCGCAAAACTCTACGATATATAGTTACTGATGTGTAGTAGGGGATTTAGTTAATTTCAAGTTAAGCATCACCCACAGTTGATTACAGCTGTCGCATTCCTATAGACTTTGCAGTCGGCACCTTCCGAAAAGAATCACTAGACTCGAGTTTCGTTCTCATTAGAGCTCATCAGTAGTGTCAAACGGAAGCAGTTGAGCGTTCACGTATGTTAATTCGGTCAATGACGTAGTGGTAAATACGGCTGCCTCATGAAAGCGTGACCAATGTTCTGTTCTCGGCAGTGGCAAAGATATGCACTACTGACGAGCTCTAATGAGAACGAAACTCGAGTCTAGTGCTTCTTTTCGAAATGGACCGACTGAAAAGTTTGTTGGAATGCGATGGCTGCGATCAATTGTGGGTGTTGTTCAATCTATATGAAAACCAAAATCACCTGCTACTTATCAGTAATCAAAATACCGTTCAACGAATTGATGATTTTTGTTATTTTAACTTAGAGGGAAGTCCTAGTCGAGGGGTCAACTACGATATACGTTGCTTTTCTTTTTAATCAATCACCTCATGAAATATCTACGGTATTTTGTTTAAAATGTGTGACTGTACATACAAGTGTAGGCGCATAGTTGGGTATGCTGCTGAACCGCTTAAAGTTAAATCATTTTCTACAATCTTCTTGATAAGTGCGGAACAGAGACAACGGTGAATGATGATAAACCAGGATATAGTTGAAATGGACGAAGACAAAACTGCACTGTATGAATTATCCAAACTACTCGGTATCATAGTTTAAACGTTCTTTTTAACTGCACTGGTTTAATTAATTTCAACATCAAAACTTATATGAAAATGTTGAATCAATCCCTTGGAGTTCTGCAGCAGTATCATAACGTATATGGAAGATGACAGCTGATGTGAAAGAATGACCAGTTGTAAAAGTTCATGTTCACCAACTAACTCAACAAGTCAATGAATCCCGCCGATGGGTCAGTGGAACCTTTCTGAAGATACATGCTCGGTTTCTGATTGATAATCGGATTAACAATGAAATGTTCTTTCCTAAAAACTCAAAACAGGCGTCAGGTATGATGTAACTGATACTTACTTCCATGTACTCGCACTCTAATTGGAAATACAATAAATTATGACACGGATGGCGCACTTTTTATGGTAATTATACCCATTTAAAAGTTATTGTGTCCCAAAATGTTTTCGCGTACACCGCATGGTACAGGCTAACATTTGGTCACAAAACTTCTGATTAGACTTCTGCGTGCTTCTGTCTGATATTGTTGTAAGTATCATCGATTACCGTAATTCAAACGCACTTCAAGATTTTTTTCTTTTTGACAGTTCTGTGAGGAAAATGGTACAGATTTTACAAATCTACTGTGATACGTACAAAACTTTAATGGTTAACAGAAGTGACAATTAGGTTGGTGGACAGAATAGTATTGCTTTGTGTGCATGACATTTTATCCAACAGTTGTTCCTGTAGAGTTCAACTTGTTGACCAAACAGTTACAGAGATAAAATGATTACCTTAATTCTTACAAAATGTCAATAGTACTCTCATTGGAAGATCAAAACTAGTTTAAAGTATATTATCAATCACTGCAACATCTAAGTTGTCATTGCATTACATGACAATAGCCTGCATGTATGTCTCCAACCTTTGAATCATTTGCACAGTGATATATATATATATATATATATATATAGTGTAAAGCTCATGTTCAGATCCGTTTGAGTGAACGTTGTTGAAGAAGATAACACCACACAAGAATGTTTGGATGAACTGTGGGGTGATATAACAGTTCCAGTTTAATTTGGAATAGTCGAACAGAATTCGGGAATCAACGGTGAGCTCGTAAGTAAAGTTCCATAGTTTGTCGAGTTAATAACATTAAGTTTTATTTTAGAAGAGATCCATTTTTCGACAAATCCGGACTTTGACTTGATACGAACCAGCGACAGAAACATGTCCAAACGCGGCAAATGCTCTACCAGCTGAGCTACGAAGCTCGGCTTGAAGCTCAGAAATTTCACAGTTGGACTTAGTTACCCACCCAACCAACTGTCATTTAGAATCCACTAAGTGATCTAGTCATTTGACTGCCCAAGCAGGATTTCTCGATCAGTTCACGCTGGAATCCATCACCGCCATCGATTGGCATTGACATTGAATTACTGATAATTGGTTTGACAGATATGATAATTTAGAAGAGATCTATTTGCGAAAAATCCAGGCAAAGTCCAGATTTTTCGCAAATAGTTCTCTTCTAAATTATCAAATCTGCCATACTACTCATCAGTAACTAAGTTCTGTTTTCTTGCCTCATTAAACGTGGTTTTCGTTCGGTTTCTCAAGAGTCAACAAAGGTTTGCAACTGCTTCCATATTACGAAAATGTGTGATTTGTTATTATTGTCAATAACGTTTTGGGCACTTTTTCAAACGCTTGCAAGTTTGCCTCCGCTTTATAGATCAATTTAAAACACTGCGTTCCCTTGATCCAGTTCACGAGTAACGATAGAAGACATACGTCGCGAGATGTTAACATTTCGTTTACTATCTTCAGTCACGAACGTAAAACATTAGAATATATATGACATGTGGATAGCAACAACAATAGAAACAATTAACGATTGGGTTTACACAAAAGAGGGACTGTAATCAGTTCCAGGGCAGGCTAACTGCATGAGTCAACAGTTTGCGCACACAAAGGACAGGACGGCGAGTATTGATTAGCATGGCTTCGGAGAAAGCAAGCAACTTCGGATTCCGATTACGCAACAACACTTGGAACGAACTGGCGGGGTCAACAACGTGACCTGTTTCCATGATGTGCTTTGCTATGGATGAAGTCGGATTCCGTCCCACTCGTTCTGTTGCCATTGCCTGTTGCGTCATGGCGCGCACCAACCACTTAGGCATATGTTCAGCCATTCTTTATCGTAGGCACCGATCTGTTCTGCCGATATAGACGTCACCGCAAATGCAAGTGAACTGATAGATTACATGTGAGACAGAACATTTCGGTAGGACACGATTGTGAATAAGCTGAGCAACACTCCTAGTCGTGAGTAGCAACCGTAATTCAGCCGCTGGGTATGTACGAGTTAGAGCAGACTGTAATTTTTGACTTACATCAGTTGTGATATGATCGCCTTTGAAAGGAAGGTTCAAGAAGACCTGCTTCTTGGGGACCGTACTCACGGCAGTCTTGATCAGTCTTTTCTGGCTGTGAACATCGATGAACTTCTCAGGGTAGCCGTTCGCGAGTAACACTTTCTTTAATCTCTCCTCCCCTCCTTGCAAGCAGTCATCAGTGCATATCTCCCGGGCTGTGTGAAACAGGGTTCTCACCAGACCTCGTTTATAAGTGATTGGTGTAAAAGAAGAAAACTGTAGATACTGACCGCTCCAAGTAGCCTTACGGTGTACTGAGCGTTGTAGTGAGCCATCCTGTCGTCTAATGAGTGAAATGTCTAGAAAAGATAAACTGTCGTTTTTCCTCTTCATGAGAAACAGAAAGCAGTTAGCCTGCCCTGGAACTGATTACAGTCCCTCTTTTGTGTAAACCCAATCGTTAATTGTTTCTATTGTTGTTGTTATCCGCATGTCATATATATTCCAATGTTTTACGTTCGTGACTGAAGATAGTAAACGAAATGTTAACATCTCGCGACGTATGTCTTCTATCGTTACTCGTGAACTAGATCAATTTAAGTAAAACAACAGTGATATTATGGCAATGTTTTGGCATCATATTTCCAGTACGATCTGCACAGTTTTTTTAAAAAAACAATGACAGTCACTAGCAAGAAAGGAGCCCGAGTCAAATTCCTTGTTTGAAGACATTCTTTTGGAAATTCTGTCTTCAAGCATGGTCATGTGGGAATGATGTTCAATATATACAATAAATCCTTTTCGTGAGTACGATCTTTATAAGAGTTAAGCCATAACTGAACCACCTTGTCTGAGAGCATCAAGGCGATTATTAATAGAGTTCAACTCATGTGCTTTGTGTATGCACTCGGGGGATTTCTTGTTTTGTGAAGCGACAATCGCGGATGGGAAGTATGGTGTTGAGCTAATGGCCTTAACACAAGCCTCTCGAAGACAAACAATATCTGTGACGAGAATTGCCAGTGAGCACGAAAAATCCAACTTATCACCATACCTGCATAAATGTTTCCATATTTGTTATACGATTCATTTTATATCCGAGAGGGAGGCATAAGTCTTTGTTGGTAACCAGTTACACAAGCATCTAGTTCAGGTCGCCTAAAAGTTAACGTGCATTCGGAAACGGGAGTTTTGCGTAATAACGACCCAAATGTTACCCAGGAACTGGGGTCGACATGAGTGATACCAGCAAACTAGCTAATACCTCTTCCAAAGCAGTTGACCCAGTGGGCAATTCACTGTTGCGAAGGAAGCACAGTATGGATGATCCTTTAACCCTGTGACCCACCAACTACCACAAGAATCGTAGTTTCACTATCGTAGTCGACTGTATACTTTCCGTTTCATGATGCACAAATAACCACATTTCACGGGGTTTCACTTCAGTACCACCCTTTTTTGTTCCCGTTCGATATCTAACAGCTACCTAGCTTCTATGGCTCCTAAAAAACTATTCAGATGACACAGTGAAATGCAGCAAATGAAACTGGTTCCCCTCCACTACTGGATTACGGACTACTTACTGAAGGTCAATAAAATTAAGAGCAGTGTAATGTGCCAATGCCCTTCTTGATGTAGAGGTTATTTTCTAGGAGATAAAAGCGTAGCGGCCTCACCTATAAACAGGGTCGGGAATAGACCACATCAGACTACCTCGCCCTACCCCTGAAATTCAGTTCAGTGGACAACAAATCAAACTTAAGTTTACACTGTTCGTAACTTTCGGTATATGTTCAACTCGCCGATACATCCTCAACTTGAGCTAAATATCCAGGTATTTTGTTCATATCTGGAGAAGAACGCTTTTTTTAATGAGGAAATACAAGAAAGAGTAGTAAGCGGGTTACAACGCCCGGTTTTCAATCATATCCGCGTTGCCTAAGTTAGGATATTCTCCCAGGAATTGTTGACATGTTAAGTGATATTGAATCCTTCACCAACTAAACTGAAACCCACTTTTCCCTGGCCACTACCATCAACCCGGAAGTTACTTGCTGGAGCCATGCTACCAGATGAATGGTAGATTTTGATGGAACATTGACTGAGCTTTCAAGAATGACCAATCTGGAATACTTCACAAAATCCAACGTGATTGCGCTAGCGGTTTAAAGTGCTTCCGACGCGTAGATTACAGGAATCAAGCCAACTTTTTCAGATAGCTAGGCCATTACAATAATTCCTGTAGGATTTGTGTGTGCTTGGCCTTCCAAAATGTCCAGAGTCAGCTGTTGTTCATGTACGCTTGTCGTATGTTTTAGGGGTATATGTTGCCTTTTCAACTACGTTATCATCTCATTCTCACCTGGCTTTTTTCTTACTCGCAACTTTGAAGTTGATGATTGTTAAAATTCAGTTCGTCAAACCCAGTTTACTCTCCGTCTGTCCTTTTTCCTCCGTACAAATAAGACTCAGTTAGCTAGAAGTATTTGTAGGCTTCTCCGATGTGTAACGTCCCCATCCGCGTTAAACCAGGCCAGACTGACGATATTACTTTGAAATTACGCTACTTATAAACTTTTCAGTAGTCAGCGAAAAAAACAGAATTAAGGTCTTTCCGAGCGTCACTGACAATCGTACGGGAAACAGCCTTTCTCGTCTTTCTGTTAATCGGATAGTAAAAATAGGTTGAACAATTGACAAGTATAATGAAACCACTAAACGGAAGCAAAAATGAAGGAAACGAAAATAAATGGTGTGTATCACGCCAACCAACAAACATACAGATAGACGATTCCAATTTTAAGACTGTTTACCTCGATTAAACATGAGGCTCACTCTTCATCAGTCACTACAGTAAAAATGATATGCACTATTTATAATGAGTGGACACATATACCAGAGGAGAAGCAGTTGCACTACCTTCTCTTGTTGTTAGGTGTACCCATCATAGGTAGATTGCAGTAACGGACGTGAGGCTGGCGAAATGTTCTTGTATCGATCATTTTATGTTTTATTACACGCTTTCTTCAGACATCTAGAAAAGGGCTGGCAGACAGAAACAGATTGAAATATCTTTCGGCCCGGAAAAGTGCACTTAAGGGGAGGCAAGTAGGATTGTAGCTCCACTCGATTCTGGTCTTTGAGTTGATCGATTGAAGTTTTGAACAGGTCAGCTGGCTGGGTCATCAGGCAGAGCGAAGAAGCGCCTTCCAGCATAGGTAGACCGTAAGAGGAAAGGAGTATTGGCTACATATCAACCTGTCCCGTTGGTGCTCTAGTTTTAAAAAAGACTACTCACCCGCTGCTTCCGGATTTCTGAAAACAGATCCGCCACTGAGTCGCCAGTTACATGCATAGTAGTACACGTGTTATGTGAGGACTGCTGTTGTTCTGCCCACGATGTGGGTACACTGCCAAATATCATGGGTGCCACGTTTCGTCGTATTCTACATATGTTGCGATGGTTTCTGAGCACATTCTCTTTATACTACAGAAATAGTGATTGATTTTTGCGTGAAATTATGCACTCATGGTAACTGGCACACATTGTATCGGATGTTTGGTATAGGATGGTGCCAGTAGTTTCTGTGATTGATGGGGCGACTGTTTGTGGAGTTTGAATCTGGAGGTGCTCTGAACCGCCTAATTACCATGGGAAACGACCATCTTTAGAGAGTTCGTTGACCACGTTTATCGTGATTACAGTTGACGAATGGCCAACATGTGTCCAAATTATCCTAGGTGTATCTACTGCTGAAGAATTAATTATAAAAAACTGCAGTTTCCCATTCTTTTCTCATTCACTGCCGATATTCTCCCACTGGATTTTGCGATCCTCTACCGTTTGTCAGACTGAACTTCAACTATTGAGTGTAGTTGTACTGTATTAAAAATGAGCACCGCTTGGTCCTTGGTTTAAAAGTTAGCTTTTCTTATCAGTTTACTGATCACCTTTGATTTCCTTTCAGCTACAAATTAAAATAAAGTGACCATACATTAATTGAGTAGTTTTTATAGGAAGATTAGAGATTGGAGGAGGTGGGATGTGTTCACTTACGGCTATCTGTTCTGGCTAATTGAGAAAAATGTCGATAGTTTGTGCTGTGGTTTCTACAAAGCAGGTTGCAGTAGTTAACAATGGTTAGGAGGCAGATAAGAAAACCAGAGGAATTGAATGAGCTGATTAGATGTAAGAGATGTAACCTAACAATTTTCCGTAAGAAGCCTTGTTAAATCCGTACCAGTAAAATCAAATTTGTTACTTGAGTAACGTGTGACCTTCGGTTGACGGCAAACCTACGGTCAGCTGAAGTGATCTAAGAATATATACACTGTTATAAAAAAAACGGTCACATTAAATGTCAAGTCTAGTCTCATATGTAAAAGACCCGATCTGTAACAGGAAGTCTGAAGTTAACGAGTACAGGTTGACTAACAACAAAGGAAGTATACGAAGACAGTTTTTACCAGGCTACAAGAACAGTCACTCGCTAGAACTTGGGTAGCTGTCGAGGCTGATCGTCGTAACACTTACGACTGAAAAATTAAGGGTAAAAACAGCATATTTAGGAGAGACGGCTTGAAAGAATAATTTATAGAACTGGGGAATGATGTTGTGTTTACTTCATGATGCAATAAACAACATAAATAACAGCAACAATGAACATGTACCAAGGTGTGTAGTAGGTAGTAACCAGCTAGAATCAACGGTGAGATCAAGGATCAGCGCATTTGACAAAAACGATAAGAAAGCTTGACTTTGTGTCCTGACTATTTCAATTGTGTTTGTACTTTAAATCCTCTGCTGATGATGCCCACTTGAAAATCAATCCAACTCTGATTTCATATTTGTAACTACTGTAGCTTCACACCTCATGCGTTCGGAGTGGTTGTCATGAATTTAAAACGTACTTTGTCTGATTTTTCAAGCAGAGGTCCAGAAAATGTCATCTGAATCCCCTTGACTAGTCTCCATGTTCACGCGTCTGTCTAATGTAACACCTTTAAAATATAACACTGTTTATAAAGTACTTTACTTTTACCATTTCCTGATTTTATTCCGTATAGTTCCTACGGTTTCATGATCTTAACGTATAGCAGCTTCAAAAGCAACCTATCTCAGAATGTTCTCACGTTCACTGGTGACGCCTCTCACAGTTTTCATGCGCACGTGACTGCACAGTGTAGCCATAAGTCTGCGGCTCAGGTGCTGGTCAAACATTGTGTCGGCTGGGATTGGTCAGTTAAGTTTGTAAGAGCCCGCACATCTATTGCTTTTTGTTGCTACTTTACTCCACGAGTTAAATGAACTTACACCACTGGCACCACTTCGTTGAAAACTGAATGACCTATCACAGCTGGACAATCCCGAGAATTTGTACGGTAAAAGTCACTTTCTGGTCATTTTTTCAGCCGTACTTGCGTGTCGATCTGCTTAAAAATGAACAAAAAATCTCCATTGGGGAAAAGTTAAAGATTGTGATAGAACTTTTAGAACTATACGTTACATTAATCTCGGCAGCCACCGAAGAACTGTCCAAAATATCTTCAAGAACATAGAATGCGCTGAAAGTGTGTAGTCTCGAAGGAAATGTCACTTACGGATAGGACATCTAGTCGAGAAAGTCAGTGAATCTGCTTTTTAATGATGTGTGCAAACGCGTGAGAGACATGGCGAACTACTTTTCGTTGAGTGTTATTCGTGAAAATGTAATGGACTTCGGTGATATGCTTAACTTGCAAGATTTTAAGGCACCTGAAGAATGGTGTCGTTGTTAGAGGGCCCGATATGGGTTGTATCCACATAAAGTAAACTTGACAATTTATATTGTCTACAGGTCTTCGATGAAATGAGAGATGTCCACCAGAATATGACTGACGGTTTTATGTCTGAATTCCTCAATCTGTTGCTAAAGTACAGCAAATATTACTGAGGCCAAATCACACCATCATAATTTGTAGGAGAAATCAGTGACAACCAATCACGCAAAAAGATGAGGTCGATGGTTTTCAAAGATACGCTGATATTCACACTATACTGCAGTAAGAGCGGAGGGAAGTTTCCAGCCTTCGCCGTCGGTAAGTCTAAAAATTCGCGTTGTTTCCATGGTGTGGGTGTTAATCATCTTCCATGCTTTTATAATCATTCCTAGATCCATTGGATAACTCGTTCGATATTTACCGCTTGGCGATCTAAGGACAAAAATCGAATCTACTTGTTTTTAGTTCGATACCGTTTCTCACCTCACCGATATTGAATTTTCTAGCATCAGACTACCCTCACTCCTGTTCTATAACCCTTGTGTCAAGACTTGTTTACTGCATTTAATCAGATCAAGTAGACATCATGACCCTCCGTTATTAAATTGATAATTCCGAAGGTCAATTTGAACGCAAATTTGGCCGCCAAATTAAGCTTGATTCAAGTAGTTATTTGACAAATTGTTTTTTACTAGCTTGACATATAAGGTGATAAAAACTACTGGTTAATTTCAACATTTCAAATATGCCCATTATGATAATGAGAATGAAGACATATAAGCGAACATTTTTTCTCAATAATTCATCTTCACGCCGGTACAATTATATAAAGAGTTAGAAGAGTTAGATCGAGATATCGATGAGACTTATTACAGAGAAACTAGGTGCTGGCCAGTCAATTGGCGATGGCCTAATTTGTCGGTAACTTCACGCTTGTCCATCGGTTTGATCGCGCAGGTTGGCCATTGATCCAATGGATTTGTGACCATGGTAGGTGTAGCGCTTGAACAAACCGTCTATGAGGACATAATACCGGGTCAATCAGCCTGATTCCAATAGCCTTGGCAGTACAAAGTGTTCAAATGCGGACCGCTTTCGATCGGTTGCCTGGCATGCGATATACCATTATGAAAGCTTGATCAATTTTCACTTGGTGCCCACTTTCAACCAAATGAGCGAGGACAGCACTGTTGACCGATCGTGGTTCCCCGTGCCCCAGCCATTGTGGATGGTGTTCTCGGATTCGTTTCGAAAGCCGTCTTGATGTTCGACCAATACAAGCTGCTCCACAGGAGCAAGTAAATGAAGTCCGAACTGTCAGTTTACATTTGTTATAAAGCCTGAGAAGTGTAGATGTGGAGAATTGAATACAGGTAAGAGGACAAATATACCAGTTAATTGGTTCAATGATGAATAGCCGAAAACAGACTGCTTGCTAAGCCGGCTTTTGCTCCCAAATATGAAAACCACATCCAGGGTGAGTACGAAGATCGGGCAATGGAGATTGTGGGCTTTGTGTTTGTTGATATTCATGGAATCACTATTAAAAATTTTGTTTGGCTGGTTACGGAAAACGGAGGTAAGTGTTATCAGGAACTCCTGAGCTCGGAGGCCAGGGTTACAATACTAGTGATCATGGAAATGGTAAGTGTTCAGACTCATGGTGAGCAGCAGTCGAGCTTGAGACCGTTGTAACCACATAACTGGCAGCCAGTCGTTTTGGTTATCCATCTTCTACGGGAGCAAATCTCTCCCACCAATTGTTATCAACGTGTTCAGTTCATCCACGTATATCAGCAATCCTAGAATCAACACGAATTTATTGCGAACACAGGAATAGACAGATGTGCTCAACTGGTGGCCTCCCACCGAACTACAGACAGCAACCCCATATGTTCCAGAACGGTGTCTTCAGTCCCACTGGCGTCACAAGGATTATGACGCAGTTACTCAGATATGCTTGAGTTTGTGGAACTTATGAGTTCCATAGGTTCTTCCTAAAAATAATATGACCCCATTCAGTGTTCATCTGTGGAGCAGACAGTGCTTTGTCTGAGATAGCAAAGAAGAAAGCCACGCGATAATCGATAGTCTGAGCTAGTCAGCGAGGTTTTGGACCTGTTACGGATATCGGTGTCGTGTTTAACAGGAGAGAGAACGTGAATCTGGCTGACTGTATTCAACAAGGTCGGTTTCATTCTCGTTGGTGTGTGGATAGGTCGGGATCACAGAATGTCCAGTGAACTCTCAATTAGGGATAGGCTGGAGGTGAGTTGGCCAAGCGATTACTTTCATGACAACCAAACAGACATGGAGCATACATGAAGACGAAAACAGTGTTGTAATGGGTTGTCTTAGTTACTATAGCCTGAAGACTAATCCCAGATGAATACTTCTCTGGCCTAGCGTGCTTATCAAGTGATAACGTCATAGCCACTAACTATATAAATCTTCAAGCTCAAAGTTTCTTGTTAGCATGAAATCCCTTTTTACAAGGTCTTTTAATTATAAACAGGTAAGCAAACCCATAAGCTACAGATTGAGTGATCTTAGAGGCCAGTTAGTATGTTCTGATCTTCCGATCTACCGATGTGAGTATTTCTTATCTGGTCAGCCGTGAGCCTGTAAAATGTGGCTTTTCTTCATTTCACTAGAGTGCACAAGTGACCAGAGAAATATCTGAGGTTAGCGCCACTGGAGATTATGGATTCAACTTTTTGCAAATATCACTCTCCTTTTTTGCTATGGCGAAGTAAATGTGACATTTTAATGCATCCTATTTGCAACTGGAAGGTGCCCTCAGTTACCAGAACAATGAGAGAAGAGCAGCTTAGTTTTTATTGGCTGACAATTGCGAGTGGAGGTATGTATACCATCACAAGCAGTATCCCTTGCTCTGCCTTTGGTTTTTCGGAGGTACAAATATGCTTGACCCTAGGAAACAGAGTTTTGACCATACAGAGTTTGTATATAAATGGAGCAAGACTGGAAAACTGAAGCTGAATTTTGGTGATTTTATCTCTAGTCAGAACTGTGGTAAAGGTGTACGATTTGACTAAAGATCTTTTATTGTGCACAGTAAGCATTCGTTTCGATTTTGAAGGACTTGCAAACAAACATATAAACGATGTTTCTATGGTCCTAACATTAGCGGACATTTTGGTTATGATTGATTGACAAGTTCCAGACAATGCAGCCAAAACTTTATCGTACAAATAGTATATAAACGACACCTTGATTTTTAGTTATACTGATCATCTTGAGTTGTTTTCAGTCATCTTAACAACAGTCATTTCAATTTATCTTTATCTCACAAAGTTGAATTAAAGAGTAGATCAGCTTTGTTTGAGTGCACTCATTAGTAGGCGTGCGTACGATACCTTTTAACATCCAGCCAAATGCAGAGAAACACGTGATGATCAATATCTTATTTTTTTCAGTTCGCACCGATTGCGTACAGACTTGCTTTGACCAAACTCCGTTTCACAGAGCCAATCGTACATACACATCTAATAGATTACAGGCAGCATAAGAGACAATGTGGAAATTGTATTAACACACATCTATCTAGGAAACTTCATCAAGGCCCATAATA
The DNA here is from genome assembly GCA_013368495.1 of Paragonimus heterotremus. Classification (NCBI taxonomy): domain Eukaryota; kingdom Metazoa; phylum Platyhelminthes; class Trematoda; order Plagiorchiida; family Troglotrematidae; genus Paragonimus; species Paragonimus heterotremus. Next base: position 32,463 of record LUCH01008492.1, on the reverse strand, counting down.
ACGTGTTCAAGAACGACGAGCCATTACAGATTATTCAGAAGACGGTTATATGCTTGGTTTTACTATTCCAAAGATACTAGTCAGCGATCAATATTATACACAAAAATTACAGCCTGTTGCATCTACAACGTGTGTGTCTCTGTGATCTTGCTCATTTCAAACAACTAGAGGATCATTTCACTCGTGGTTATATGAGAGTAATTCGTTAAACGCTCATTTACAGTTGCAATGACGTTTACATAGGCAGAACCGATCGACAGCTATCTCGTCGAGGGACGGAAAACATTCCGAAGTGGTTGAAAGAAATGGTGACGTACTTTACATCAGTGTGGTAAACAGACTGCTCAAAATCTAACGCCATCGATCGCTAAACGCATCACGACAACAGGTCACCAAGTTTGACTAGTTAACATACTTAGTAGGCTGTTGCGCAACGAAAGCCCGAAGTTACGCGATCTTCTATTGAGTACTACTTATCGGAACCTATCAACCGACGTTTTACATGTAAAAGTGGCTGAGGCAACCCGTCGGTCTGTTGTGGTCCTGACTATACAATAAATAGGCCTAATCGTTCGTTATCTTTAATTGTCCGATATTCATACTCTGTATGTCTTATTTTTGTGAATGATGACGCTAACTGAAGTGTTAACACATTGCATTGTGTCTATCACTGATCATGGGATATAATGATCGGTCTGTGAAGGATTCTGTTGTTCTGATGAAGTACAAAAACAGTATCATCATCTACCTCTCAAGTATGCTCACACTACACGGTAGATTTTGAGTGTACTTGAACATGTGCATGAAATTTACAGGTAGTGATGGAATAAAATTCGCCGAATAGATCTTCATGTGCGTAGGCAATTAGTACGCCTGTTACCGGTTAGGTTTTTCTAACGTGAAACATCCTACCGTAAACAGATAGTTAGAGTATTTCATTCTGATATTCAATGATGCCCTATCAAATCGCTCAAAATCAAACCATGGACAGACCCAGAACAGTAGATGACAGTTAACTCGATTGATCATAGTTTGAAGGAAGTGTACTCTGTTGGCCACTTCAGCTTGACTCGAAACAACAAAATTGAAGTCAGTAGGCCTGTGAAAAATTTCACCTTACGGTAAAACGACACTGTTACAAAACCGGTAACCTGGTCTTCAGGCGTGACTAGCGACGTTCAATACGGCATAAATTGTCTTCTAATTTTCCGTAGCTGCGGTTGACATGATAATCAGATTATGTCAATACTTTTTGTTAACGTTAACCAAACGAATTCGCTCATCTGATACCAACTTCATAAGCAGAAGGAACTGATTAGCATCATCATTTTTCTCTTCAACATGCTACTAGTCTGGAAACATTTGTTATTATTTTCCAATGAGGACTCTTCCTTTATTTAAACACTGACTTTGAAAAATATTTTGAAAATGCATCAAATTATCGTTGATAACCTTCTTCAATTTCATTGGTCCAGATTAGCTTTACACTACCTATCACACACTTAAAAAATTGCTGTATAGTCGTTAAAGCTCTCATCAGACTTGTAATGTAGATGTCGTGAAGTATAGCACCATTTTCCCCCTCAAAATAAAACTATACATGCATTCTAACAATGGCTTGAATTAGTTGGTCTAAATTAATGTCGAAACAACCACATTTTACATAATCTCCCACTGTATCAACTCGCCTGTTAGAACCAAAAGGTGTAGAACATTTGGAAACAGTCACAAACAGGTTTAAGGTTAAACATTCCAATGGAAAATTCCAAATCCGTTTTTGTCACAACGCTATCTTCCACCAAGCCACTAATCGAGACAACCTTGAATTTCTAATTCACGTGGTGCTGAAGGTCGGGACCACGTGAGAAACACGTGTGGTCTCGACATTGGTTTCCGGGCTGGCTGACGACCTTTGACCTGAAGACTCTGTCAGGTCATCGTGGGTTTGAAATCGGATTGGGTGGCTAGTTGCCCTGACGGCACAAGCGTTTGTCGCGTGACCTGAGTTGGGATATTTTCGGTCATTCAGGACAAATGACCACCTGTGGGAAGGCAACCATAGGTAAACATCATTTTGGTAAGTCAGTTTTGTTACGTTACTTTGTGTTATTGCAACTGTTTGCACCTTTTCAATATACTGATTGTCTGGTTTATTTTCACAAGATCTCGAGTTTGTTAAGTCCACATGGTTAGAAGGTTTCGGTCGCGTACAATGAAGAAAAACTCACCGTTCGCTACCTTTATCCTTTCCTACCAAAACCTTGGCTCAGAAAATCTAGTTTTCAAGGGGATCAGTCGTTGACTTCTCAAGGGAAAACGAGAACAACAAAAATGTTGTTAAGTGTTGTGGACTGCGTTTCATTCTCAAGACAGTCGTTTTGGATCAGCCCGACTGGAGGCTTCAATGAGTTGAGGTGGGTGTGAGTGTCCCGACTGTCTGACAATGTTGCTTATGAGGTGATGTCGCCAAGTGAAATGGGCAGTGATAGCCTCCAAGTACCTGTCCTGTGGATGTCTTACTCTTGGTTGTTTATCTGCAATACTCCGAGACAATGAAACTGTTTCGGTGATTTTATACATGGGAACTTTTTCGATTAGGTTTCATTCTTGAAGGTACTATCTCTTAAGCCTTACTGTTTTTTAGTGTGGTATGATGTTCACCAATCAGTACTTATAACTGAGGTAATACTGCTGATGATCACGACTACTACTGCTGTATGTGAATAGTCATGTCTACAGTTCCACGTAAACTTCACAATGGGAACAGTGACTTCTGCCAACAACATTTGTGGATTACAATGAAATCTGAACACCTTTCCACTTATACTCTGTGAACGGAAGTGTAATAGTGATTTGCGTCAACTGGAAAGATTCGTCTTTAATGTGAAGTCAAAGCTGCATCTGTTTGCTTGACGTATTTGAAAGGGTGAATGCACTGTTTGGCTAATTATAGTAAGTGGACACAAATGTGTGTAGGAATTGGTAGGCAGTAGTCATGACAGTTGTCTGAAAGGAGCGGTTGGCTTGTGCGTAACGTACTCGAAAATCTAAAACCTTAGTCACATAATAGAAATTAATGACTACATATACATCAAATGAACTGGTTGTACATTGTATGATGAAGATTACACAATGCTAATAATTGTGCTATGTTCGTCCAAACTGCTAACTGATGGTAGTAACAGATTCATCTTTAAAAACTACTCATGGGTCCGCTAAGTTGAAGAGTTCAATGGATTACAATGACATAAACGAACATAAACATCAAACTACTTTGATCTGTAACGAACCGGTTCCAAACTGTCGGTAAATCGAATGAAATGATTCACAGACTTCGACCGGATAAGTGTAAGTTGATCAATAACATGCACAATTTGATCAACCAAAAATTGTATCTCTGGATATGGTCAGATAAGTGACCTGTTGTGGAGCCTATTAATTCGCTTCACAAAAATTGAGTTTTAGGATCAAAAAAACGATTTACTTTCTTGCTAACTGGAGGAAACTGATGCAAAATTGTGTACACTGCTTAAGTATGAGATAAATACCCGGTGTCTGTGGTTCTACTGATTCCCCCAATAAAAGAACCGCTGGGTGCAATTGTTTGTCTTATCAGCAGCTGATATGCAATTATGACTTAATTAGTTCTGTCTTGCGCTGCCGGAAGCCTTATTCTATAGCCTCTTTTCCGTCCTTGTTCATGTAGCGATTGTCGAGGGTCGTGGATGTGTGCTTCTAGTCAAACTTCTATAATTTACAACGATAAAAGTTGTTGAAGTAAATCTGCCAGTGAAAGATCTAACATATTCTCCCATTAAAAAATACAGTGTAGCGAACAAGCTCGTTTTCAGTGATTCATCATCAGGCTAAATACATCACATTTATATCATTAATTTTACAGATGAATCATTAAAAGGGGTAAACGAGGAACGGGTGATTAACAAGGTCAGTAAGTCCCATGGCACGCTGCAATCAAGTGTCCACTTAAAAATGGGTCTTGACAAGCTAACGGAGTGTGGGGTTAGCCATGGCAGATCCAATGCCTGAACAAAACGTTTCTGGGCGCACATAGGGTGGGTTATACAGACGAATTCCAATAGCTCCAGTTGTGGACAGAATCCTACACCTCACTGCCCTCGACTGGGTGGCTTTAGTTCGGTAAATTGGTCGAAATGCATCCGTCACATTGACAGAGTGATTCGAATCCACCAGGTGCAATAATACGGCACTTTTGAC
>LUCH01008492.1:0-28127 GCA_013368495.1 Paragonimus heterotremus | reverse complement strand
TCATGAAGGGGGTAAACATGGACGGGTGGTTTATGAAGTCAGTCAACTGAATGTCATACTGCATCAAGTACCCACTTGAACAGTGGTTCTTGACATTGTTGACCCTAACCAAGATTGACCGTATCCACTTTGTGGTTGACCCTGGTTAGCCATCCAAACACTAGCTTGGCAACGCTTCTACGTATGCTACAGAAGTGAAACTAATCATTGAAATGATCGGACTTTCGATAGAGCATTAACGGCTTAAGAAATAGTCAATAATAACATGTCTCGTCTGAAACAAAATGACCTACAGGTCAAGCACACCATTTGAAATTTTGCACATAAAAATTGTTAATCGGTCAACTGGGATCAAACAGACATGTTTATTTATTGAATAACTAGGCAAAGAAGGTGTGTCTGTAGTTCAGTTCAGGATTTGGGGCATATTGATCAGATGGAAAAAACACTTCAAAGGTGGAGCTCCTAATTTGCGCGAGTAACATCCGGGTCGGTCTATTCATTCGTGTAAGTCACCTTACCATATCCATGACCCATTTACACACAGCTGGCAATTTCGTACGATTGTCTTGGCACACAGCCTTAATGGCCACTAATGTCCCAAACGCTCCGACGACCAATCGCACACGAAATGAAAAGAAGCCTGTTGATATGTCGGCGATGCAACAACATTAAATTCGGGACATTAACCCTTATGTGGTTCTTATTTTGTCGTTCTTATTACATATATAGCTTATTTTTGGTGTTGTCCAGAGAACACGGCACCATTAAATACACTCGCTTGCTAAAGTGTTATCATGACTCTCGTTAAAGACTGGTAGATCCCTAAACTTACCCTTCCAAACAGTTTCAGGAAGGATTTTAGATTACTGATGAGTAGTCGGGGTTTTGGTTCATTTCAAGCTGAACATCACTCACAATATCACCTAGTACGTTTAATGAGATCGGAGACTTCAATCTGTCTAGGAAATCCTAGTCGTAGTGTTATCGATTGGAGTTAACAGACAGTAACTGTGTCTCCATTTCGAGACGATCGGGCAACCTGATCACTACTCACAAGCGAAAGTGGTTGAGCGTTCATATATGATAATCCGGTCGTGCCTGCTGTGAGGTCACTCGCGCAGTGGTAAACACGGTTGTCTCATGAAAGCGTGGCCGGAGTTCTAGTCCCTGCAGTGGCAAGGATATATACTACTGACGAGCTCTAATGAGGACGATACTCGAGTCTAGTGGTTCTTTTGGGAATGGGCCGACTGGAAAGTCTATGGGAATGCAACAGCTGCGATCAACCTTGAGTGATGTTCAACGTGAAATTAGCCAAATCCCCGACTATTCTTCAGTTATCTATTATCTGTTAATTTCGGTCCGTCAACCGTGGATTCTTCCAAACTATAACTGGTTCACATCATTTGCAAACGCTTCTGAGTCACAAGTGCTATATCAGCAAAAAAATCGGAACTGTTTCGGCATATGTAATTCCCAAATTTCCGACAGCTTATCCAGTTTTCACCACCTACAAAAGTTTATAAATCTTCATTTTATCCGACATACTTTCTAAACACTGTTTCGATCATCCCCCGCAATCCGGTGCATCTCTACTCACAGGAGAGTTATATACATTGACCCAGTCCGAATTCTATTCAGTTGTTTAATGGAAGTCGGACCTGTATTTGGAAAGTTTGGTGACGTTCAAACTTAAACCCATAAACCCACGTGACGTTTGCACTGAGTACTAGTCATCTTTTGCCGCATACCTAAGTAGTTTGTATTAATAACCTGACCGGGAATGAATTGTTTTAGTCCTACCGATAACTAGTAGAGGATTTCCGTTTAGTATAAACCAACCATCACCCACACGTGACCACGGTCGTTGCGTTTCCATTTATCCTAACCAAAATCCCCTGCTACTCATCAGCAATCAAAATAAAGCTCAACATACCATTGATTTTTGCGGCTTAAACTTGGACAGAAGTCCTTGTTCTGCAGTCGTTTTCTATTTGAAACGGGCTAGGTGGTAGTGCCAAAGCTGCAGTCAACCGGGAATGCTCTTCAACTTAAATCTTGTTATCAGCTCATGTTCAACATGATGCAAACTGTTGAACAGTTACGTCGAGCCAAGTCGAAAGATAATTCACTTTATGCATCACGATTTAGGAATGCCTGGCGTTTAGATTTAAATAGTCAAGAGATCTAATCAGTTTTGAAATAACTTGTTTAGAATGAGAAGTGACAATTACTTCTGGTTTTTTGTTTCGAATCCAAAAACTTTTTCAGTCCATGTGAATTAGCCACAAACCATGGACAACTCTCATGTGGCTAATATGTTAGTCAATGCATTACTCCGATAGTTTTAGGTCATAGGCCAGTAGTACAGAAATATGGGTCTGTAATATGTACTGTTTAGTTAAACCGGTGGAATGCTGATACATCGGGATAAACATAGAACTTGAATCAATATAATCACTCAGGTTACATCTAGATTCCGTTGATTTTAAGAACGGAGCATGCGGTAATCTGCTATATGTTCAGCTTACTCAACCAGTTAGTTCTGACAAGGACCGACCGCCAATATTCGATTGTTCTTCTGTCGATTTTACTTGAGTTATGCTTGTCGTTGGCCTTTTTAATCAAATGTCCGTGCGTTGTCCACCCGAGGTATTCATGTGTTTATCCTTTGTAGTTCTGACGCAGCTTTCCAATGTAAACTTGCGAACGATTACAACAATTTACTTTCGTACACATTTATCAGTCCTATCAACTGACAACAAAACTTACAGATGCGCAACGTTGCTACTTTTCGAAAACCAGCTACATTGCGTACTTCACTCAAACACCCACGATTAGCTCCAGATATCCTTTTCCTATGTGAAGTAGTGACTGCGCTTTTCTATCCACTAGACCAGCCGCTCTTCGTGACTACATTTGAAGGACTTCTTCCAACATCAGGCGTAACAAAGTGATCGCATAATTATACCATCTAGGAACCTGCGACAAACGGAGTTTGCATACACTTCCACTGAGCACTCGTCATACTCAGTGACCTTGAGACTACACTGTGCTCGATGTTAACACTACAACTAACTCGCAAATGAATTGCGTGAATTATTAACTATGAAGTGCTTGATTAGCTTTTGTCATCAGTGCGTAAATAAAAAGATTAGCCACAAAACTCGCCTTGTATTTGGAATTACTGGTGACTGGTAGTCAGGACTGTCAACAAACCACGATTTATTGATTAGCCCACTTTAAGAGATGAAGATAGCTTTGGCCCTGGGAAAAGATTTGGACTCAGATAACACTATGGAATAAATGTTCTGTTTTAAAGACTACAATGCTTACGCTTAATAAGGCCGGTGCGGACTAAACGGGTAGTTAGAGGCTAAGCGGTAGATTATAAATGAAAAAGAGTAATGAATGCTATTCATCAAGAACAGTATATGCAAGTCCTCGAAAATTTGAAGAATGTTCACTAAAAGTAGCTTAATTATACCCAACTACTTTACAGACGGGTACTGTAGTATAAGTAGTAGAAGACCAAATGAACCATAGCGATCTAACTAAACTAGTCGCGATTAGTTAGTTGCAACTTAACTGTCTGCTCGTGTGACGTTTTTATTTACTGCTTTTCGGCACTTTAACGGCCGGTGGCATAGTTCTTTACAGGCAATGAAGCGATGACGACAACTAGGATCTCAGTTCACCTAGAATTACCACCCATCTTAACTGAACGCATGTAAATGAGAACCGATCATGCATTGAGGAATTACACAAGCAATCACATAAGTCTAAATTTTACCTATTTCTTCAAAAACCTGAAACACACTGTTTCATTTATCTCTGTTTTGCTTATTTGAACCTCATTAACAGTTGTTCAACTCCAGACTTTGTTTTGTTTACAGTGAATTGTAAACTTACAGTATTGATCTGTATCTGATCATCTTGTCATGGTTACTCATATATTCAGAGGTGTTCGACTGATGGCTAATCATAGACTATCTACTTGCATTTCTTCAAGAATGAACTGTTAAACTACTCGTGACCGATTTCTCATGTTTCAAACATCGCCGTATCACCTCAGTTGCTATCGTACGAATTCAGTCTGGTAGCCCGAACTTCTGCCGACTGCGGACTGCTCAGTCGATTGTTTAATTAGACTTACTTTTGCGTAATTTTTACTTACTGCTGCACAATTAAGTCCAATCACATTTGCGTTCAGAAAGCTTATCTGACAGTATATTTTGAGGCTGAGTAGTGTAACACAACTGATAATATTATGACTAGTAGTGCTTGTGAACTCCAGTGTTTACTACTGCAGAAACCGTACCCGTAACATCTATCCCCTAGGTGACTAGTAGATTCAAGCTTCCAACATGTCCTGTTAGTTCCTCTCGTGCAACATACGCCGCATAAGCATATGCAGTTGATGTAGCTAGTTCGAATCGAACCGAAGCCTAGGCTTTCCAGACTTGTGAGTACTTTTTGTTTGAGCCATATCCAATCAAGAAAAAGGTTGCACACACAGCAGTATGCGTATACCGCACGAAACCAATATAAGTTGCATGCAACAGTTTGTTACTGATAAGTACTTCAACAGATTTGCTAATTTAAAAGAGACTCAAATGCGAAAAATCTTCACTTCGGCTGGATTCGAACCAGCCACAGTAACAACATGCCCAAATGCGACAACTACTCTACCAGCTGAGTTAGGAAGCCACTATGTTATTCTAGTCCAGATTTTTTGACCTTGTAACTCGGTTGGTAGAGCATTTGCTGTGTTTGGCCATGTTGTTTCTGTCACCGGTTCGAATCCAGTCGAAGTCCGGATTTTTTTGCAATTGGGTCTCTTGTAAACAATTCGTTATCACACTTTACTTACGTTCCTGCAGTTACCGGTTGATGTTCAAGTTTTACGATATTAATATATGCTGACAAAATTGTTCCATATATCCAACTCTGTTCCTGGTTTTTATGATGTAAGATTTGGCCTTGACAAACAATGAGGAAGCGGACTGGAAAGTGTAGTTTGTGGATGTGCGGAGGCCGTCTCAACGATTTGCGTCTGGTTCCAGTATAAACACTCAGATCTAAGGGTTTCTATGGCACGGCCCTATCAATGGACGGCCGGGTGATGAACCGCCTTGAGTTCTAATAACACCAATGTGAACTTTTACGATAGTCTCAGCCGGACACCTACGCGGTCCAGCTTTTAGGGTCAACCGCCAGTTCATAGCGTGGTTTGTAATCTGTTCTGTCTACTGCTTGCGTCACCATTCTATTATGCATCTGTATGTGCGCGCACGATTGCTAATGATAGATGCTGGTCTTCAGCATTGCCTCGCGTTGCTGTTCGTAGGGGGTCAGACAATGACCCCAGATGTGTCTCATCAACTTCAGATCTGGTCGGAGGTTCACCTCCACCCCATGGGGTCAATGGATGGACGATGGGGGACGGTATATAGGCCGCGTTATCATATTGTGGACATGTGTACCTTTTGTCTGTCTGCGTGCGTGCGTCAGCTTGTCTACTTAGTCAGTCGTGACGTCAGGATGTCTTGGCTGTAGTAACACCTAGCACACGGCCCTCCAGTACAGGGTCCCGCATCTCCACTTTTTGTTTGTCGTCCGAACCGCGTCAGTTGGTGACGAGGACATGACCAAGGATGGAATGCGCAGTTGTCGTCTGCATCATCACAATCAGCGAACCAATCACAGGCCGGCGACAACGTTGCATGACTGGCCAGACGGGTTTGGCCAATTTTGTGACCTAACTACGAGGCTGTCGGTTACGGTCACGTGTTATTGTTGTCCGTCCTGGACCCAAGTTTGTGACCCATCATTACAATCCGGAAGTAACATAGTGAAACATAAAAGTGGACTGGAAAATGGAACGCTTTTTGGGTGAGCAACACATTACTAAATTAACATGTAACCACCTGAAGTGATTGAAAAATTGGGTGCTACCACTTGACCGTAGTGTTATTCGCAATCTATTCATTAATTATATGTAACTTTACCCGTGGTTATTAGCACTCATTGGCTGGTCAACCTTGGTCTTCGAGACGTGCAAATCGTTCGTACACCTTATGAAAAGTTTGCAACGCCAAAATTCCTCAGCGAGACTACGCAAGTTACACATCTTAGGAGTCAATCGTGTGTCTATATCATTTATAGATGAAGTTAGTGGGGATAGATAGATATTTGGCGTCTGGTGTGATTCGAACTGACTTAAGCAAACTACGTCCTTAGCCAAATCCAAAAGAAACTTAGCAATGAGAGGAAATCCGAGCGTTAAGTCTTCAAGTTAGTTGTCGTAAGTTTTAATCAACCCGAGAGTCAGTGGTTTTTAAAGACTTCCTGAATGACTCACGGTTGTGGTCAGACAATTTGAATCTATGATCCCAATGACAAAACGGAAAGAGCCTCTTCGATTGCGGTGTGTATTCTGTGTAGTTGGAGGAACACATGTTGTGTCAAGTTAAACTACACCACACGAATTACTTACGTGAATAACTGAAAGAAAATTCGACTAGAATGACTATTTTTTTTACATTCAAATGCCACATTCATTTTTGTCTAGTTAGCTGGTCTTTCACCTCGCTTTTTTGACTCTTGAACCGGGCTTACCTAGTTAGTTCGTGTATGAAATGATCGAACCTGCACTAGATTATTCCCCACAGAAGTCGCATCCAGTCTGGTGTAGATTCGTCTGCTCAATAATTGTTCAGCCCATATGAAATATCAACCTAGAGCGACAAGTGGTACACCTTAGCCAGTTGGTTGAGTGACCCGAATGCGATTGAAGTTATCAGTCGGTTCATGTGAAAAAGGTTTGACGTTTATCTAAGCTTTAAGCACGCTTATCATTGTACATCATTCTTTGCAGATAAGGCTCAAATGCTAGTGATAGAAGACAAGTTGGATATCTGAACTGCATTCATGAATTACCGATCAATACGAGTGTGGTGTGCATAGTCTAAGAAATTCAGCAGGCACTTAGAGAAAACACACACAGAGAGAGAGAGAGAGAAATATTAGTCATAAAGCAACCAGATCACGAACTGTTTAAAGGTCAGTCTAATTAAAATTTGCGATGTGTCAGGTACATAAATCGCATCACGTGGTTGTCTCTCACTCGACAGACACATCTGATCAGTCGTACTAATTCACAGTGTCTCGGTTTACTGAATCAGGCGATGTGTACTCTGTAAAAACAACGTCAGATCGTGGTTATTCACTAGCGTCCTGGCTGACATTTTTCCTGACCTCCTTCACTAATCCATCAACAATCACCCAAGTTAGACAGTTCAACACAAAGGAAGTCTGTTTCAAACTTTACTAGATTATTAGTAGGCCTATCAACTGCTCTGTCGGGCAGTAAAGTAAACTATCCATTCCTTCTTCATACTGGAGTTGTTTATTTACATTCGCTTTTTTTCAGTTTTTACTCAATTAATTTACTTTCCTTGAAGGTATAGAAATAAGTTAAGTTTTGATAGTTGGTCATAATCACCAGATCACCATCTGTGTTCACTGCGCCGATGACAATACCTGTTTTATGGTCAGCCTGCTATTTTGAGAGAAGCCAGATAGAAATTGCTCATAGGGCGCCACAAATGGCGTGTGTTGTAAAGGTGGTGTTTCTGACAATACAATCATTTTTAATATTTAGTGGTAACGTCAGGGTAGTGTGGGGATGTGAGCTGATTAGTAAATATATTAAAAACACAATGGTTACTTATTAAAAATTGAGGTGCTAGATAACTTCATGTTCCATGCTGGTCAGAGGGCTTGCTTGTATCACTGTGAGAATGCTAAACTGGTGTTTACATACAATTTAGGCTAAGATTGTCGTTGCACGGAGCAGGTATATAAGCCAGAGTGTCATTTACATTGAATGTCCATAAGCTATTTATCTGCCCTCAGAACACAATTGTGAACGATCGCCGTTGTTCTTTTTTGTCTAGTAAAGTATGCAGTGACTTAGTGCTGGTGGGAACACCTAAAGGGGGTTCATACACAAATTTTCATTGGGAAAATTCTTCACTAGAATTCGTGACCGGCTATCTGATTAAAAACGGTGTGGATTTCTGAATTAGAGCTTCCGACCTGAAGCTCATTAGTGCTTGTTTAATGATTATCCGCACAGTCATGAAGTATTACGTCCACCAGTCACTTGCAGGGGATGTCCTCGATTTCAACATTTAAACAGTTTGCATTTCTGTAGGCGTGTAATCAAAAGGAAACGGATTAGCTTATTAATTTCGATTTTAGAACGAGTTCGTAACTCAAAATGAGCGTGTACTGACTGTGCATGCCAGGTGGTTTACTAATCAGTTGGATGTCACTGCTTCCATGCTCGAACAGCGCCATTCCAAATATTATCAACATCAACAAGCTACATGATCATATAGGTTTGTTATCGCTTTAGAAGACAAACAGGCCAGATGAGATAATTAGTAATTGTCGGCATATTTGTGAGTAGGACGCTTACAAAAGTGCTAGTGACAACTGAAGTGTTGTGTTCGTTGATATCTCAAATGATGTTTAACAAACCCTACTAAGACACGCACTGTAACAAAATGTGCAGTGACAGTGAAGTTCGACAATCTGTTAATCTTGGTCTGAAGGGGAAGGTGTGGATCAGGTGTATGCCCGAGAACGCCAGACAGTGGTCACATAGATTAGTGATCAGCAGTCGAAAGTAGAGGTCGTACGATAGTGGCAGCAACGAAGAAGAGCTTGCGTTTGAGATGGCGGTTTTAGCACGTATTGGAGGGCGGGATGCAAAGAAGTGTATCAAAACGAAGGACTGGACTGAGGTAACGTTCCCACTGGCGAACATGTAGCCAATAAAAGGTCTATTACAAGCCATCACGTGTAGGACGGACGTTGATTAACGCCAGCTAATCAGAACAACGACCAGGTTCTGCTTCGGCCTGTACGAGATTAGAGATTACGTCAGTTCGCTCGAACGAATGCTGGACTTACTACGCAAATTGTTTGAGTCAAGGTCGTGGGGAAGTACAGGAAACTGACCGATCGGTACCAGTACGGTTGCGGCTCAATGGGCACCACTAATATATAAACACCGGTGTTTTGTACATGAGGAATACCACTTATGTATAAAACCGATATTGCTTTATGTCTCTCAAATTTTCGTTCTCCTAATTTTTTGCACGCCGGTCATTTAGACGACACCGGGTCAGTAAGGCTGCTGTTAGCGAACCGAAACCCGCCAGATATAGGTACACGGTCTTCAAGTGGACTTGGATGCGCATAATGTTGAGCATTTGATTAATAGAAAAACAATCACCGAGTGTTTCCATCTGGACGCTTTGAATTTCCTAGTAAAAAACATGTAAACGATATACTCGTACACGTGAACACCTATATCATACGAACACACTGTGGTAAATATGTACTGTGTAATTCGATAACCGTCGCAGTACCGACCTGCTTGAGTTGTGGTCACCTCTGACCGCGTTGTAATTGGATGCATATGCTTATCCACGTTGTTTTCATTAGCCATCTGACATGAAAACCCTCATTTCACGGAAAAGGATGAGTTTAACTAAGCTTTTTTGTTCTGGATGGCCAAACAAGCAGTTCTAGCTGATTATTGGTAGAGACACAGTGTTCTTTCCATTTGTTTTGAATTGTGCCTAAAAGATCCTGAAAACCCACAAACGGAACAAGTTTGACTGTTGTCAGAAAACGGTTGAGGGGTCTCTATGGCTGCTAAGCTGTTCGCAATGGAACACTGAGACTAATTTCTATTCACATGTATCAGTGTTACCGGTTTATTTTTGAAAACATATAGACAAGCCTTGTGTTAAATCGGGAATCGTCTAGTGGACTGATAAAAGACGGATGCGATCTCATTTCGCCCATTTTCATGGAAGAGGAAACTGTCCATTCACATATTGTTGTACCAGTTCGAAAAATTCGGTTAAGTTTTCACGACTCCGTCAAAGTATTCATTGCAGTGCCGATGAAACAACTTCCGTTACATGATCCGCCACGAGATCGAGATGCTTTTGTGGTAATTCTGCATAAACAAGGCAATATGATTATACCAGTACTCAGAAAGCAAGCGCGTTTATGCTAAAAATGCCATTCAGTACATTGGTGGCTAACAGGAGGCTGTCTAATCCTATCACATTTAGTAACTGACCTGATCTAATCTCATTTCAAACGGGCCATTCTGACGGCCGTTGCTAAGTTCTGTTACGAATACCTAGGGCTCGGCAGCCCGTGTATATTGTGCGTGTGACCGTACCCTACGAGCATGCGTATATCAGTACGCCGGTTCGAATCCAACTGAAGCCCTGACTTCTCACAGTTGGGTCTCATTTAAAATCATAAATCTGCCAAACTACTCATTAGTTATATCAGTACACTCCATCCACCGAAGTGTCTTTTTTGCCACTTAATCGTTAACCTAGTTCACTACGTTGCCGAAGCATGCAATCTTGACCTATGTCTCTTAGTGTTCCATAACCATTAATTGTGCAATGCTCATAGGTTAGTGTCGCTGAACCGTTGGGCGTAGTGACACAGTTGCGTTCACCGCGAGGTCAACTACGTAGTGGTCAACATGAATGCCTCAAGAATATGGACCAGCGTTCACATCTTTGTAGTGACAAGGAGATGTATCGCCGCGGCGCTCTAACACGAGCGAAACTGGAATCCATAGTGGCTTTTTCAAAGTAGGTTGGCAGTCTGTCTGAGTGCAAAAGCTGCAGCCACTTGCAGGTGGCATTCAAACTGCATCAATCACAGTGTTGTCCAAAGATCCATACGTATAAACACCAGTTATTGTTTGTGGATTGTCAAAGAATACATCTATCACCAATATGCAATGCATGTGTGGGTTAACGAAATTCCCCTGTTTGGTTAAAGTGCACAGCGTCATTGTGCCCACAAACGATTTGTGTGATTCATCCCGCCAGTGTCATTCACTGTTTCATCACTCTGTCCTCGTCTAACCGGGCACATAACTGATGCTGTCGGCGTGACAGGCACGTGCTTGACCGTGAATGTTTTGTTTCACCCTAAACTTCAGGTCGAGGTTGTTTAGTCTGGCGTGACCCCAGCAGGTCTCTCACTGCTTTCACATCAGCAACAGTCGCGTTTGGGTTACGAATGACGTGGTCTGGTCCGAAAGACCAGGTCGCACAAGCACACCATGTCCAATTTTAGAATGCAGGTCCGTTTGTGCGAACAAAATTAGCTGTGAGGGATTCTTTTGCTTGCGACCGCTTCCTCATCCGGTCTCTTATGTGAGGCTGTCACTCAGAAATACGTGCCCACTTACATGAAATTGATGTCTCCCCAGTTAGCCCCTCATTCTACTCCAGAGGAGCACGTCTATCACTCGATTGGAAACAAAGTAAATCTTCAAACTAACTAAAAGCACGTGATCGGTTAATCCGTCATTTGTGTTTTATAGCGTAGAACTACTTAACACCTAAATAACACTAATACATGCGTGGCGACAGAAAGTTGGCGTCGGCTACAATGCGTAGGTTAGTTTCTGGACGTAGCATCAATAATGGAGCTGAAACATAATCCTAGTGTAAGGTAAGCGCTCCAAAACTCTTCTATCCCCATCGTTGTCATTCGATTCGGTGAAAGTATTCCACTGACGCTGTGGATCTCAGCGAACTTTTCTTAAATTAATCCTCCAAGATTTATCAAATGAAATCTTCACGTCTGTGACTTGAGTGACAGTCATAGTGTTCAACTGAATCATAGTTTAACATGATGTTGATAGATTCAGTTGAAGCATTAGTTTCTGGAAAACTGTTCAAGGTAAACGGATGCTCTGGTTCATATAACGGAGGTTGAGAAAGACCAGACAGCGACAATCGACCACACTATCGCGGATTTGAACCTCAGTCGCCTCGTTTATTTCGTTCTGGGTTTGGTCTAACTGGCAATATACAAACAGCACTTATCCTTGTATGTCACTTGACGCCATACTTCTTGTGGTTTAAAGCTAATAATTCGCATTTTACCGCTTTAATCTCACAAGGAGTAATCGTATCCATGGATACGATCTACACAACGTTAAGTCTTTAAACTTATATTCCATTGACTGAATGATTCTAGTGGTTAGACAATAGCTAGATTAGAACGTTTCAATCACGATTACATGTTGTGTAATCACTGAGCACAGTCAAAGTCTCATTTATTTTTATTTTCTCCATATATTAGTACACAATTGTTTTCAGGACAACAACACCATATTAGTACACATGCATTTTTGATAGAGTACCGGTCGGATCGCTACTTCACATACTCATATGACCAGGTTACACATCGTGATTCATAGAAAACCCAGTGGCAACTTCCTGAAGGACCGATTTAGTTAGGAAAAAAATAAAACTTTACTATAGAAATAAGTGAGGGGAAAACTTCACCCACAGACATAATTTACTATCTGAACAGTTCAGCGGTTAAAGATTAACTGTGTTTTAACCCAGTCCTCCTTTTCATTGAGTAACATGACATAGTTGAAGGATATTACTGCTTGAATATGTTTGCTTGTATGTTATCATGTTACGGGAGACTCGTTTGAATAAGGACATCAAAGATGAGTTCGTTTAAATTAAAGTTTTCCGTAATGGTTGTTTGGATTGCTCCGTATGCTATCGAAAGCGTAGTGGAGGTGTTGTCACTTTCCTCAGTGACTCATGGTGAGAATCCTTGTGAGTTCCCCTAATTGCATGTCCATGCAAGCTGTTTACTGACTGGATGCAGATCTAGATTCGTACGTGGTACTTACTCGATTGTAACACGTGAAATTTTCCTACCTGCTAACTTTCTTGTGAGCAAGATTGAGAATTTTGTTGACGCCGCTTAAGTAGTTCTTGGAAATACTTGACACTACTTTGTTACGCACGCGGTGATTACCATGGATTTGATGCCACGTTTATTACGATCCTCAGTCTGTCTCATACTTTGACCATTCCTGTATATCCGGATGCACATCTTGCCTTAGGCTTGAATACCAACAGGTAGTTGCTTGCTGTTCACAGGTGTTCTCCATTCGATAACTCGAATCACCCTATTTTGGAACCTACTCCCATGGTCTGCTGTAAGACACACCAAAACTTCTCATTCATCGTGCAGATTACTGAACTGAACATCGTCAATCTCTTCCTGACAACTGTAGTAGGCACAAAAGAAATGATAAGCTTGCTGTACCTGAGTGTACTTGTTCACGATGGGTTGTTCATGTGCTGTAATCGATTGACTGGATACCTTAATTTTTGCTTCGATATTTTCCGACTTTGGAAAACATACCTCATTCACGTAGGCATGTTTTCTTCCCCATGCTTTTATAGGCTTCCAGTGCAAAATATTGTTCATCATTGAAGTGCGCCTCAAAGACATTCGGTGCAACTTAAATCGTTTGAAGTCGATACATATTTACGGATTACGCGGTATCAAATGCCCCTGCGTGATCTCGCAAACAATAAAGAGGTTGAGTGGATCAAACTCTTCTGCCAAAAAACTGGTTGCAAATGTCTAACAGCCCAGTAATAGTTTCAACGGCACGACGATTTGTTGTCAAAAGATACCATTTTCGCTTGTGTCCTAATATATTTACCGCGATAAAGTGGTATTTACCGTAAACAGTTCGTTGGTTTCATCGTTTCTTATCTTCTCACAGTGTAAGAAAATTTTACAACAGAAATCCTGTCTAACACAGGTCACTGTATTCACAAGTATAACTCAAAATGCAAGCATTCACTTTTACGCATCTGGTCTAACTTTTACTCTGTTTTTCCCTGGTTACCTCGATTTCTGTTCAAACACAGCCTTCTCACTTCTGAACGAACCACGAGACCAAATTAATGGTTCGTTTCAGCTAGCATCCATTATAGGTGTTCGTTAAACTTTCTCACAAACTTTTTGCTGTGTATTGTTTGTGTGTAACCCATGCACATTGAGTTAACCAGATTTCACTTGTTGACGGTGTGAATATGTAAAAAGCTCCCTGGCGCGGCTTCATAGTTCAGCTAGTAGAACGTTTGCCGTGTCTGGGCATGCTGTTTCTGTCGTTGCATCAAGTTTAGCCGAAGCCATGACGCTTCTCGAACGGCTCATAAGTAATAACTAAAAATTCACTTCAAGATCTGTTTCATCAACCCGAAGCTTACTTGAACGTTGTAGGATATCCGCACTAAATTTAGTACGAATGAAGTCAAACAGTTTGGGCGTCGTGTTTAACATGTTCTTGATAAATGGATTGAGAATGACACAACGTTACGAGCAAGTTGTAATACTCTGCGTTTCAACTACCTCCGGTGGCCTTCATCAGGAGTGTTATAATGGAAACGTTATGTTATTCCCAACCCATTTTTCAATTCCTTGAACGCTATTTTTAAGGCATATGTATGCTACTCATTAGTAGTTAGTCATAACATAAAATTTGACGAAGCCTATTGGGTCGACACTTGGAATGACAACCACTTCCTCATGAGAGCAGATCTATCAATGTTCGACCACCCCTGTGATATTCCGGGTGTCAACAGTCTAAAAATGAATCACTCCTATCGTTAGTTTCACACACAAAATAGAGATATAACAGATTCCATTCACCTAATCTATTGGGAGATTAAAATAGCTATGTGAAATTCTACACAAGGAGCTGAAATTTGCACACGCGGGTTTCTTGTTGAATTGGCAGCACTGGGAAAGAGGTATGAAAACAAAAAAACTGTTACCTGAATAACAAAAGCGTACATTCACACTTGGTACTACACCGTCTTCTTATTGGAATGTGGTTGACAGTATGATTGTCAATCATTTTCGTGCAGCTAGCCATTTCGGTTGATGTGTTTTAAACCCAAAGGCGTTCTTTTTGATGTTTGGTTTAGTGTTGTGTCAGCTCGAAATGCCTCGACTTAGGCGTACGACGTGGTATTGAACAGCAATCAGTCATGTGAAGCCCATTCGACGGAACAATCGGTTCGGTGGTCAGCTGTGGTCACATATCATATAGACCTTAAAACCAAAACAGTAGGTCATTGGTATGGACCAGTCAGCTAACTGAAGGTACCGGATTGTTGAAATGTGTAAGATTTCACCGGCACAAAATAGCAAAGTCTGACGATATTAAGTTTAACTAAGTACGCGGTCTACTTCTCGATTAAGGGATTTATACGGGATTTTGCGAAATAATTTTCTGGAATATATTACCCATTTTAACTAGTCCCTATCACCATAAACAAGTGGGTCCACTAACTTATTTCACTATGGTTATCCACGGTTTCGTTCTAAGAATGGAAGTCTATCCGTTTCTATTATTAATACTCGGATTTGCTTCAATCACTCACAACAGTTGTGCATGCTTTTTTTATTGACGAAGCCTCCTAATCCCCGTCTTCTGTTAGGTTCTCCCCACATCAGTTCGAAAGTGACATGACACATTTTTGACAGTGAAAATTTCGATAATTCAGTTAACAGATCGAAATATACTGGTGGTTCGCTATTACTTTCTTCCGGTCGGTATACTACCTGACGACTGTTCACCACTGACACAATGATCACATCTTTTACTAATGACCATGACAGCGGATGCTTGGCCTTAAAAGTCAGATTCATCTCATTTACTGGATTGTTCAGTTCCATACAGAACTTAATTTACCTAGACATTTAAGAACAAAATATTGTGGTCAACATTGCTACGTACGAGGAATTAGTTGAACTGTACCCGCACCGAAAAACCTCGTGTTCTGATGGAGTGATCTGCTTGATACGAACAACATTAGAATTATACTGGATAGAAATCAACCAACTCCCTTATCCCAGAACTAATTCCGATAGACTGTACCGAATCCCTATACTTCGGTACACATCAGATATTCATGTGAGAAGCCAGGACAGCCTGAGGATGACAAAGAACATGTAGTATAGATGGTAGAAAAGCGCAAGGTCTGGAGGACGGTAAACCATTCAACATTTCCTACCATGCAACAGCACACCTGTACGCGGTTTGCTCGGATTAGTAGCCTGAGATGAGTGTGAAATCTAGTGTTTGGTCTTTATCGGATAATCTCTCCGAAATAGGGTTAAAAGATAGCAAGTGTGGCGCCATACAGTCTCAGTCTTATTGAGCCTACGTTGGTTACTTTATAAACAAGAATCAACAGTAAAATAGACATACAGTTGATCCTGAAGCCTCGGTTCTTTTACTGGTTGGCTCCGTTCAACTTGTAGGTTGTTTGTTTCAACGCGTGACACAATTAAATAACTTGTTCTACTCAGGTGTTCATTCTAATTAAGTCCAGTGTTAAGTCAGAGTGCCTCCCGGGTTGATCGCTACGCTGATATGCCGGTTTGCTCGAGTTCCAAAAATGTATTGGCTGTAGTCTTCCTTGAATAATTGGTTGCCCTCGCCTCGATGAATTTGTCAAAACCAACCCCTTTAAACTTCGTACAATGCATTTGGCCATTGGTCAATTCTGCTTTGGAATATCGTATTTTCTTTGCTTAACAACCAGCAAACTGGGGCAGCCGCCTGTACACGATTCAGTCAGCAGTTTCCAACTCGACTGTTTGCCAATTTCAACAAACTAACACAGTATTGCGGCTGTCTTACCACATTCCTTTTTATACAACCCTCTGGATTTAGAGTTTCTGAGGCACGATTTACGTGATGAGGCTGTACAAATTGTCTTCTGTACTTGGGACACCACTGTAGTGTCGTCGATTCATTTTCACTTTCATATGTCGACTCGACCTGGCTTTACACTGATATTGTCGAAACATTTCAGTTACTCTGGTAAATATGAACGTTCGGCTCTTGGTTGTGGTCGGTACATGAAACATGCATTGACTTAGTTTGTATGAGGAACCCAGACGTGAGACAATATACCAACTTCGTAGTTCGCTTCCCCACTGTGATCGTTGAATAAAAACGATCAAATCCGTTGATTTATTTGTATAACACATTCTTATGTGTGTTATCCAAAAGCTTCAGAGAGGTGTCTCTGCCGCCAGAGATTAGCGTCTACAACTTAGCCTTGGAAATGTAGGCTTCTGTTTTCTTTCCTGTACGCCGGCCGCTGATGCAAATTCCTAATTACACAAACTTTACTGTACAATATTAAATCTGCGTGATAGTTTGAGACGTGCAAAGGTACATTGCATTTTATGCTGCAAAACTCACTTCGAAAAATTTACTGAGGCGAGAAATGAAGTCTTGCGTTTTATGTGCTGTTTGAACTTCGCCAAACAAAAACCTGACGTCAACATTATCAAGATCGGTTAATCTTCTACTAAGTAGGAGTTCCACGCCGATATCTTATGAATGTCGCAGAACTGGACAAAATTGGCAAAGGCGGACAATCTTCCCTCATGCCTCTGTTGGTGTTGAAAATGCTGTATACTTTAGGTCGAGCTGACGTATGGGAATAAGCGTCAACAGCACGTTCGTACACTTGATGGGCACATCCCTGTGCTTAAGTGATTCTGAAAGCGTAGATCAAGCAAGTGTGTTGAATGCTTTTTTGAAATCGAGAAAAGCGACGGCTTTTGGCCGGTGATAATCATGACGCTGCTCCCGAGCTTGACGAACAGTAAAAATTTAACCAATACGTCTTGGTCCAAGACGAAACTTATCCTGTTCTTCCCTACTGTCTGCCTCCAGAGCTTCTGTGCGTCCCCAAAGTATAACGGACGTCATAAACCTAGTAATGATTGGAGTCAATTTAGTTCCGCTATAGTTTTTGCCCGGACACCTTTATTGAACAGGGGAACTATTATTGAATAGCCCCAACACAGACGGATGTTCCCCGTCATCCACATAATTTTAAACGACTCAGTTAAAGCATCAGCTAACGTCTCCCTCACCTTCTTTGAAAAGTGCAATGATGAGTCGATCTGGGACAGCAGCTCTAGTGTGCTTGTGGGCCGAAATGCTTTAACGGACCCCGTTTTGGTGGATGATTCTAAATCGGATGACAAAGGCATAATGCAAGTTTTTGGCGGCGACCCAGTAGAAACAAAAGACCAGTTAAATTGTCCTTCAGAATGTCCTGACAGCGGTTTAGCTGTGTGAACTTATTATGGATCAATGGACCATCTGCCTCACTGATAGTTTCACGGGCAGATGGACGTCGTTGGCCAGTACTGCGGGTAAATTTGAACAGCCTGCTTGTGTTTCCTGGGGCGAAGACGACTTACGTTCTGTTGGTTTTCTTTGTCAGCCAATCCTCAAGATTGGCGACCAAATTGCGCCCAAGCTTCCTACGGATATCTCTCTGTAACTGCCATGAGGATCACCCTATCTAACATCTAACAACTCTGGGAAGTTCTTTGGGATCCAATGTTTGTTCACTCTACGAACTCACTTAGTGAATGCTACAGTATCTGCTTCAGAAGGGGCTCATCAGTGGGGATTCAGCAGCTGTTGGAGTTTTCGAGGTAAGAACTGCTAAGTCTACATTCTAGACTAGTTTGTTACCTATACTTCACCGACGGTCTGGCCATTTTCTTGTCAGCCACTCGTTGCATTTGGTGGGATGTTTGCTCAGGGAAAACGAAAGCAAAACGACAAAACCCTAACACTTGATTTGAATCCAAATATGGTCTTGAATAAGAACGACAATCCTGACTGGAGCCACTTGGTGGTCTATCTGTGACCATACCTGATTCTGCGAAGGAGGGCTCCAAGTGTCACAATGATGCGCACGAGGTCCAAAAATACACCAGACTAAAAATAGCCTGTACACAACGCACATTTGCAACAGCTGCCAACCATTGTCGGAGCAATACGACGCCAGCTGAAACCTGCCATCCAAACAAGACACATTTTAACCGATTTCAAAACCGTGCATGGTTTTTTAACCATTATGTTTATAACAGAAGATGTTCTCTACAGTGTCAGCCCGTTTGGCGGCACTCTGTGTTCGGGAAAAAAAGTCTGGAGCCTCTTCATTGATGTTTGCCTTAATGCTTATGCAAGTGTGCGTAATAAAATGCCTATGACACCCCACACTTGACTGATCGATCGAGGATAACTGTGTGTCTGTCAGTTGTGCTGGGTTCTACTGGTACTGCATAATTCGCTGAATCGCTCCAAGGTGATCGGGATCCTGTTGACCAGGGTTCATTTTCACTGGCTTTGCGATTTCCTAAACACTTGAACGATTGAACCTATCTTGCAGAATGCTTTGAGATACAGTGCGTCTACTTATGCCCATGCCATTCGCAATTCTGACAACGGCGCTCCCTGAATAGACATTTTCTGAGACGATGCCGTCACACGTACTGCCAACATGATTTGAGATTTTTTGACCGAGTATTTGGGATCACGTAACGGCTGTTCTGTTGACATTAAGTTCGCCCTTTTTGTTGGTTTGCTCTACCATGACGGGGTTGCGTCTCAAAATTATGTTCCATCCAAACTGTGTAATGGTTTCCAGCATAGTAACATCTAGATATTACAAAACCCTAGTTTGAGTGTTAGTTCTGATATTCGTACCTCAATTCGACCAGTGATCGCATACTAAAGGAGCGATCGTTAAAATTTTCCAATAAAATGAATTCAGCTATAATCTCTTGTACTTATTTGTGATTTGTGTATATTTTATCTCCTGCGTAACGGTAACTACCTGTAGAACACTGAAAAGAGGTAACTCAGCTGTTGGGCTTTTTAGTACCAATGTCTATATCTGATTGTAATGTTACTGTTCAGATTGAGAGACGATGTGTGTCATACTCAGAAGCAAGTTATCACAAATGGAGGTTTTCATTACCGGAATAGCTGTCTTATTAGCAACCACCGGCTTTGTACGCACACATGAGGAAGTGGTGTCCAGCATCCAGGACCTCAACGCACTAGACGCAGTATTCTCAGTTGTTTTGGAATTGTTTGGCTTGCCACCGACGACGTTAGTTAATAAAACTAAGACTCATGGTTATATTTATACTGGTTACAGAAAACTAATGTTGTGCTGAGCTACCTTGTCACGAAAGCCACGTCACGTTGTAGTAAACCTGATTACTACCGGTTCTTTTGTATCACATGCAGTTCAATCTATCACATTTTCCTACTGTTTCAGGTGATCGGGGACATCATCAGTTACAATATGGTGCGGATCGAGGAGGTCGAGCTCTATCTCTTGGCGGGTCAACACCAACGTTTAGCGAAACGTGTCTGCGTCCCGGACACTCGTCTATTTCAGCCACTTCATCTGAATCCTCCATAACCTCAGGTCTGTCTGATCTTGCTAGCTCAAGCCAAACGATCACTGCAGCTGCTGGCAGTTTTGGACATAGATTTGGTGACACCGAATATTCCGTGCGTCAGTCCGTACTGAGTAACTGGTCAGAGCACGAGATCACCGTGGATGACATGGCTATCAGTGAACGCTGTGGAGTGAATGTCACGAATGAAAGATGTTCCCGTTTTAACGGCTACGGTTGGAATGGTCGAGGTCGAGATCTAAACGCATATGCCGGCCGATTCTCTATGGAATCTTCTGCGACTGATGTGGCTCTGGCAGAGGTGACAAACATGCGAGATTCGCCGCCTTATTGCTCCTTGGTCCCCACGCATATCACACAGTCTGTATGCCTCGAGTGTCGTGCAGAGCATTATCATTCGGAACAGTGTCACTGCCATTGTCACGGTGGTGGCTTGTTGAATGGTTCCATTGCAGACCCTGGAATTGATTCGTTGAACAGCATGCACCGTTTTACCACGTATGACAACCAACGCACCCCCACCAAATTGTTATGTAGCCTAAATATGGCTCACTCCGGTTTTCCTGCATTGGTTAATTCAGCTCGGGATGGCTATCGAGCTGCATCCGAAGAACACGCATCCACCAGCTACTTCGGCTTCCGTACTTATGGGACATTTGTTCCGACTTCCGTTCCGAGCACAACGGATGAGCGGACCAGTGAGAATGACATAGCCGGTTTATCACCTCCATCACCCTCATCATTAGATCTGACAGGCGATGTACGGACGGTTAATATGCCAGCGCTTGATCAGAATCCATTACGAACTTGGTTGTGATGCTTGAATATTTCTGGGTAATCTAGAACTTGCATACACAAATGACCTCGCATTTTTTGAATTTATTTAAAACTCCGGTGAACTTGATCATTTCTGCATTTTTGCTCTTTATATTCCTTCTGATGTACTGTACTGCTATCTCTGAATAACAATAAAGGGTCCACGAATAATTGAATGAGTGAGTAGATTGTTTAACGTAGTAAATCCAGCTGCACTGAAAATACTGACCCTTTATCACACAGATAGTGCATGTCGGTTTATTATCGTTCGATATGATTCAACAGAAACATAAGACAGTGGTCACCTTAATGACAAATCTGGTCATATTTCTATCAGTGTTGTTGGTTTTTGTTGTTTTCCCAGCCAGTCTGTCTCACTTACCGAACAAAGGTGTGTTTAGTCTGTTTGAATGCATGCAACCATGACGCCATTTCAAAAGCATCTATTCTGGTTTCTGATTTGTCTACGGCACTTTTCACTATCAAGATTCTAGATTACTCCATTTTCTCATGATTTTCGATTCATTTTACCAGTTACATTTTGCCTACTTGCTTGTCAGTAGTAAACAAACAAGGTCATGCTTGCGGAGGACTAATTGAGTTATAACTAAAAACATTTCTTATACGGAGCTGCTAATTTAAAGTTGAGTAAAATAATCACCTGGAACCTTGCAATAAATCCAGTAGGGTGTTGGTTAGCCTTCTAGATGGCAAATCTTTCTGTGACACCGACATATAACTCGGAAACTGACAAACGCTTATGAAGGACTGATCAGCCTGCAGAAAGTTTTACGTTTAATTCGGCTATGACGTCATAGACAGAAGAGTGCTTAGGTTACTTTCATGTGGGCAAAATTAGCGGTCTTCAGATATTTCCATCGGCAAACACTAAAGCCATCTAGTGATTTGTTAACAGTGCTAAAGCAGTTGCGGTTAAGACCTAAAAGGGCTAACGATAGTCTAGCGGGACAAAATGACTCCATTTTGGTGGCTGGTTTGAAGTATGGTAATTGGTGGTGAACAATTACCATGTTTTTACTCATTCTACACGACAAAGCATGGTTCTGTGGTGCTGTTACAGAATCACCTAGTCAAGGGGCAAAAGCCAGATTAATAAGTGTGGCAGTATGGTAATAGTCAGCTGCCAAGAAGAGTCAGACGACAAGAATGGTGACAGTTAGCCGACCAACTTATCAAAATAATAAATTTCTTGATGACAATTTGATCCCGTTCCACCGAACTCACCCCAATTAACACTGGCTCCCTGAAACCTACACCCCTTTTGAGCATAACCACAACGTAGTCATGTTTGTGTTTTATCCAATAGCCTTACCCTCATACTATTTTTGATCAATAACCTCCCATACTGTTGCTTGATTTGATATATGGTTGCACTCACCTAAGATGAGAATTTATCTAAAACAATTCTGTTTGTTGAAACCAAAATATTACTGAATCGAATTAGCTTACTGTCTCAAACCTGAGGAAATTAGTTTCTCATAAAATCTGAATTTCTTCTTCTAGACATTAAAAAGTCATGGAAACCGACTGGTTGGACAATCATGCATCATCAACCGGCTTCCGGATTATTACGGAAAAAAATGGGGACCGTTTACCATAGATCAGTAAACATGAAACTGTTCCGGGTAAAATTGTCTAGAATCAACAATCATCTATGCGCTGAATATCATCACATTTTTTCCCCACAATACAACAACATAGTCAAGGTTAGAAGTAACTACCAATCAGCATCGGTTGAGAGCAGCTGTCGGTTTGTTTACTGCAACCTGTTTTTAAGTCTGAAACAGTACCAGCGAATGAAACAGACTGAACACACATTTTTTTGGAACAAGATTGTACCAAACAAACTGACCGGATCGGGCAATCCAATGTACCAGGATGGCTAATTCATCACTCGGTATTGATTAATCCAATCCAGGTGCATTCAGATGCCAATCTGTCCGAATTTTTCACAACTGAAATAGTTTGAAGGCGGAATTTGTTACATTTCCGACTGTTTTACGTTTAATTTTTATGAAATGTGCATCGGTTCTAGGTTTGTTGTTGCTGAGTTTTAATCCGTTTTTTGGAAAATGTCCCAATCACTTAGAGATGAGTGATTACCAGTTACCACGTTAGGTATGCGTGAGTAGAATCACATCTACAACGAATGTGTCAAGGCGAACAGTCCACACTGGTTTATTATACTTTTATACTTTGAAGGTATTCAGTTTTGGAAAATTTGGGCTTTGGCTAGATTCGAACTAGGGATAAAAATGACATGCCTCTAAGCGGCGAAAGCCCCACTAGCTGATCCAAGAAGCTGTGTATGGGGTTCGAAGTTCTACAATCGAACTTAGTCACCTAGCCTGGATCATTTGGTAGACTTCATACGGCAGAGTGGGATGGGTGAGTGACTATGATAGCCCTGAGCTTCCGGTGTGGCTTCGTAAAACACCTAACAGAACATTTGCCTCTTCGGACCAGGCCGTTTTCTCGCTAGTTAAAATATAAACAAAGCTCAGAGTTTTCACAATTATACCTTGTTTAAACTGACAAATCTGTCGAACTGTATATTATTATTAAAGATGTGTACAATTGTTAAGTTGTATCGCGTGAAATTACTAGACTGCGTTTGTATGACAGTGACGCACGACAAATTTTGATAGTGTATAACATGTTGTTCGATTGGAGTACGGAGCTATTCAACCCTATTTCATCACTTCTGTTTCGTTTTTTTAAAGAAAATTAATAACGGTAAGCAACAAGTGTGGTCGGCCCCCACTTAATCGACACTGACCATCAAATATATCCGGACAAAGCGTTCCAGATCACTCACAAGATTTATCAAGCCTAATCCAGAGCTGTCAAAGTAAGATTGTTATCAACGGCCGAGGCTATCACCATCAGACGGCACACCCCCTGTCTGTGTCTAAAAACAATTCGTACAAACCGTCCACCTTCTCTGGCTTATAATAAATCGACGGAGCATACAGCCGCTCTCTGTAATTCCCAGTAGTATCATATTTTTAAGATATATGCGAATTACCCATGAAAATCACAAATTCCACAGGTCATTAAGAATTGCAGAAATGGACAGATGGGTGGGATTCATTTGTGTGTGATGTTGATACACGTGCTCGTCGACGTCAGACGGTTCAAGGCAGCCTATAATTCAGGTGGTTAGATCATACCTGGTCAAGGGAGTTGATGGGTTACATGAATTATTTTCGCACTTACGTACAGCAGTTATGGAGAACGCTGACAGTAACTCCTGTCATTGAGATCAGTTGTGTTCCAACAGGTCTGTACTGATATTGACGAACCGGGTATGCAGTTCAACATTTCTTCCGGTTTTACTTTACGATCAGTATATAAGATTTGGTAAACGACTGCCCTGAAGCTGGTTTTATTCGCATAACAACAAAGCCATCTAGGGTGATGTTTGCGAACACTTTCCAAAGCCTTCCGATGTAGCCCCGTTTGAAATAACGGATATGGTCGGCCGAAAGAACTTGAGCTAGCCATCCCTGAGATGGAACACTAATTCTCGACTAATATTAAATGATATAATAGCTCGCACAGCAGAATAGACGCTCCTATCTGTACCTAATAGTCGAGCCCTAATAAATTTGTTCGTGACATCGCCCTTGTTCTTATATTTCCAAATAAGACGGTGTTTTGTGAAAGAACTGTGGACACGGTATACGTGAACTCCGAGTGAGACTCGTGACAGACACAACAAACAGGAACATTAGGTTAACATTCAGAACATTACCTGCTGGTCAGGAACTAATCGGTGGTAGCATGAGAAAGATATTTTCAGCACCATGAATATCAAAGTTTTGCTCGACGTATGTCCACAAACATTTGGACAAAGAACGACTTAAAGCCAAGCCACAGTCTAATTAAAAACAATAGATCGAATCTTCTGCCTAGAATATTTGGTTGTTTGAGGTTCTGTAACTCACTACAACGAAAAGATGTTTTCAACTCGATTATTTGTTTGATGGCTCTCTTGAGATAAAGTTCCGGACTTTAACATACTCCTCTCCATCTAATAAAGAATTGTGGTGAAAATCCACTCGATTCGTCGCTTATCCAAACCCCAACACCATAGAATATCTAGCAAGAAACTAATCCAAACGTTGCATTACGGTACTAAATCACGATTCGAGGGCCAGCTTCAAAATCCACTGTCCGCTATTCCCCAAGTTCTTACATTCTGTCTATGACCCAATCCGTTCGGAGTTTGTGACTTCGCATGTGCCATTATGATCGGCCAGTGATGGACTGTGATTTCTCTTGTACCTATACAAATGTAGCTTCTTGTTTCATGGATAAAAACTGCTTACCGCAACCATTACGACGTATTCTTGTTATTACTTGCGTGGGGGGTTTAAATTCCAGCACGATATCTAGGGCTATTCGAAGTCCCTAATTCCAAGTATTATAATGAACCCAATAATCACAGAATAGTTACCTCCTGTTCTCTTACCATCAACTTATTGGACAAACACTTGGTATCACAAGTGTTTCCCTTTCTTCAACTAACGGATCTATTCTATTTCGTCTACCAAACCTGCCGATGGGCAACTGATAGGTTTTCTTCGTCAATTTAAGCGCAGTTCACATAGCACACAGACAGGTTTTGCCAAACTGTGCAATGAGGATTTGTTGATTAGAGTAACACGCTTGCTTCTACACAGAAGCAAACTGGATCAACTCTACCTCAGCTTGCTAGAAGATTACTTCTGTCACTGAATTATCACAGTTCATGCAGTCTTTCTAACAAACTAAAAGTTCTTCAGAGCGTGAAGCACTTTAAAAAAAACTTCCTTTTTATTTTATGTGATAAGCATCTTCTATTTCGCTGTATTGTCTTGACCTATCGGTATGCGGATGCCCCACAATTTGATAGCAACCATCCTGACTGAGTTCTACAGACCGTCCTCATTCTTTGTGATTTTAAAATGCTGGCACAGATCCTAATCAGTTAACTCTCGTGTGAGTCGAATAAGCTAACACACTAACTTCTAAATCTAAGCACTTCTCTCTCTCTCTTGGCCACAACATTGTCAATATCGGATCATAAGTTCGATGTTTGCCTTTCGTTCCATTCGTTCCAATTCGTTTTATAAAACTATTGGTTGTGTGTTATCTGTTACCAACTTGATTATATCCACCGGACTTTTGTCAAAATATCTATAATTTATAATTATTTGCCGGACCGTCTTTATATCTCAAGTGGACTGGGCTTTCTTTTTATTATACTCGACCGACTATATTGTTTCGAAGCACTTCGATGTCCGTGCCTAGTTTGTCAACAGGCTTCTCTTCGATTCATCCCATAATCTCCACAATTTGTCTATCTGTCATGTGTGTCAGACATTTGCGGCGAGCAAATTTTTGTACATGTTTGCCTACATTCCCACCCATGCAACTTCCGCCGTTCCCCACCTAACACGGTGTCCTTGAAGCAAGCAATGTACACACAGAGGATGAAAATCATGGCTAGCCACCAATTAATACCATACCGTCCTTATTTCCCTCACCATATTGCTTACTCACACCTTACTGTCTTGATTATTTCTGGAGATTTCACACAACCACTTGATCCACTAGCTGAATATCCACTCGTCAGGGAGAACTGAAATAACCTATTGTTATTGCACATGATCATATATGGTTGTGCGTTTCTATACAGTAATTCGGTTGTGCCTAATGTGAGATCAGTGGCACAGTAGTCAACACGATTGCCTCATGAAAACGTTCTTGTCAGATTTCTCATTCAAGCCGTGGCAAGAATATTGCATCAGTGAACAGCTCGAAAAAAGGTGCATTCGAATATAGTGCTACTTTTCGGGCAGCGCTGACTGGAAAGTCCATGGGAATGCAATAGCTACGATCAGGTCTGTGTGATGTTCAATTTATATTAATCAAAATCCCACGCTATCTATTGGTATTCAACTTATTAATGTCGTTTTGTTTACTGGCTCGTCACACTTTTCACTGACAGACTTGGTCATTTCATGGTGTAGTTGTGAAATGAAATATTGCAAACCCAATTGGTAGTGATCAAACGTTTGGAATAGTTTGTAGTGTATGCATCTGTCATCTACTCACTTTGACGTTTTATGGAAAAACGCAATCGAAACAAACGAAAAGCATTGTTGCTGAATGAAAACGTGGTTCAATGAAAGGAAAGTTTAGGATTCTGACCTACAGAATCGACAGTGTTTTGACACAATCTATTAAAAAAATGTAAATCGAATTTCTCATCATGTGGCAGTTAAAACTGTCAATGCTGTTCAGAAAACCAAGTTTCGAGACCAAGAATTCATAGGTGGGAACACTCAGTTGAGGTTTACTCCCATGTCATATCTGCCTGAGTTTCCCTATTTGACCACTGAAAACTGTCAGTAGGTGCATTGGACAACTCAATTTGTTGAAAGTTAACGTTGGCCCTATTTCGAAGAGCTACTCTTGTCATAATTTATCAGATTTTGTCATGTGACAGTAAGGATGAATCTGGTCAGATGCAGTGAAAACCAATTTTTCTTGGTGTTGCTTGCACTGAGTATGCAATCGAAACCACAAGAAGTAGGGAAGCAGTGTCACAGGATTCGCAAATGAAATATCTGGTGATAAACAGGAATTAAAAGTAACTGAAACGAAAATATATGGAATTTGACTATATACGGGGTATCAGCGATTCACGTGATCAACAGACTGTGATAATATACGTTAATGCCTTATTTTTCGACCTCATTAGACCATTCTTTATGATAATGCCAAAGTATTATCCACAATATTCATAAGTAGTCGTAAGTTTGTAACAGTATGCTTAACGCAAATTCGACCGGTTAGTACACGATTCTTGGAAACATACAGAGAAAAGGTGAGATCGTTTCTCAATCTCAATGAAAAAGATGGATAATATTCATAATCCGTAATGGAAAATCAGTCCACTTTTTGGCATTAATCTCCAAAGACGGAAAAGGACAAAACAGTAGCTACTGAAAAGGCATTAACAAAGACATTGAGATGTATGAAACAACAAGGACTGATTGATTCAACTACTT